>JASDQU010014551.1:93263-118173 GCA_032191745.1 Picea mariana | reverse complement strand
TTTCTTTTTCTTTTTCTTTTCTTTTCTCTTTTTTCTTTTCTTTTCTCTTTTTGCAAAAAATGAAAAATGAATTTCCAATAAGAACACTAGATACAGATAATATCAATGACATCCAAGTCATAAGTTGATTCCCATAATTTATGGGGTGATAATAGTTCCTTTTCATACTTAGTCAATTTTCTGCCCATGGTTGTTGGGTTGGCGCTTCCGAACTCTATTGCTTCTTGTTCCATGATATACATTTTCCACTCAAAATTTTTGTGATCTACAATGCCACTGTAGACTCCATCCTTTTTCCCTTTTTTTCTTCCCATGTATTATGGCACTATAAAGTATGGACATGAGATTTTATAGAGCATGTACGGAGTCTGCATTCCATACGTAGCCACTTTTTGGATCACAGGTTCTCAGGCAGGCAGGATCAAAATTGTTCTCCATTGTTTTGTGCCCTGCAAATAGCACCCATAATTCCGCGATATACAAATTGAATGTGGAATTCCCAGAATTCCACATTCCATATGAATTCGACCGACCACTATTCTTTTTCATACTTAGTCAATTTTATGCCCACGGTTGTTGGGTTGGCACTTTCGAACTCTGTTGCTTCTTGTTCCATGATATACATTTTCCACTCAAAAGTTCTATGATCTACAATTCCACCACAGACTCCTTCGTCCTTTTTCTATTTTTTTCTTCTCGCGTATTATGGGACTATAGAGTATGGACATGAGATTTTATAGAGCATATACAGACTCTGCATTCCATACGTAGCCACTTTTTGGATCGCGGGTTCTCGGGAAGGCGAGCTCAAAATTGACCCTCCATTGTTCCGTGCCCTACAAATAGCACCCATAATTATTTGATATACAAATTGACAAGCGGACCTGCAGGCTGGCTGGCTCAACATTGCACTTATTTTCAATACTAAATTAGCTCTTACTAGTGACAATTGGACACACTGGTACGAAACTGTTGGCATCACACCCTCTGCAATATAGAAATTGACTACCAACTTCTGACATGGTCCACTCTGCCATGTCACAGATTATGAATTCAAATGTTTTGATTGATACAATTTTAATGTCGAGGCCTCACGTCTTCTGGAGAAACCTTGTCAGCCTGTTTTGGATCCTCCTGTTGTCGGGTTCACGAAATGTCCAATTCTTGGATATTTTTCCGCGTTGGCCCTTTCAAATTCTGTTGGTTCTTCTTCCATAATATATATCTTCCACTCGAAATTTCTGTTATCTACAATTCCACCTGGCACTCAATCGTTTTTCCCTTTTCTTCTTTTTATGTGTTATCACTTTCTGGTTATATACTTAGTCACCTTTCTATGATCACGGGTACCATCATTGTCGAGCTGACATATCTTCATTTCCATCTATATCCTCACATGACGAATCTGATCGACCGTTGTTCCTTTCTATACTTAGCCAATTTTATGGTCACTCTTGTTGGGTTGGCACTTTTGAACTTTGTTGCTTCTTGTTTTGTGATATACATATTGAAATCAAAACTTTCGTCATCTACAATTCCACCATGGATTCCTCGAACTCGCAAGCTTCATTCTACGACAGTTCATAAATGTTTCAAAGTATCTATCGTTGCCTTCCATCCCCACTAAATTCCTGTCGTTCCTAATATACATTGGTTGTGCTATTACTAGTGAGAACTGAACACAATGGTACGAAACAGTTGGCATATGACCCTCCGTAATATGCAAATTGACTACTGAGTTCACATCTTGTACTCAAAATTTCCATGATCTACAATTCCACCGTATACTCTTTAGTCCTTTTTCCCTTTTCTTATTCCTGTGTATTATGGCTTTCTGGTTATATACTTAGTTTCCTTTCTATGATCGCTTGTTTCGGCATTGGCAGGCTGGCATATATTTATCTCCATCTATATAATCACATGATGAATCCGACCGACTTTTGTTGCTTTCCATACTTAGCCAATTATATGGCCACGGTTATCAGGTTGGCAGTTTCGAACTCTACTTATTCTTGTTCCGTGATGTACATCTTTCACTCAAAACTTTCATGATATACAATTGCATTATGATTGCTTGAACTCACAATATTCACACTACCATAGTTCACAAATGTTTCAAAGTATTTTTTGCTGCCTTCCATCCCTACTAACTTCTTGTCCTTCCTAATATACATTGGCTATACTCTTACTAGTGACAACTGCACACACTGATATGAAAAAGTTCACATCCGCCCCTCTGCAATATACAAATTGACTACCAGGTTCTGACATCGTCCCCTCTTTCGTGTTACATATTATGCATTGAAATGTTCCGAATGATACAATTTGACCATCGGGACCTCACGTCTTCTGGGGAGACCTTGTCAGTCTATTTTGGATCCTCATGTTGATGGGTTCACGAAATCTCCAATTCTTAGTCACTGTATCGGGTTGACACATTCAAACTTTGTTGCTTCTTGTTCCGTGATATACATATTTCACTCAAAATTTATGTGATTTGCAATTCCACCGCAGACTCCTTAAGTATTTTTTCCCTGTTCTTCTTCCCATGTATTATCACTTTGTGGTTATATATTTAGTCACTTTTCTATGATGGCGGGTTCCAACATTGGTGGGATGACATATTTTCATCTCCATATATATCCTCACATGATGAATCCGACCGACCACTATTCCTTTCCATACTTAGGAAATTTTATTGCTGCGCTTGTCGGGTTGGCGCTTTCATACTCTGTTGCTTCTTGTTCCATGATATACATATTGCACTCAAAATTTTCATGATTTACAATTCTACCGCGGACTCCTTATTCATTTTTCCCTTTCCTTCCTCCCATGTATTATCTCTTTGTGGTTATATACTTAGTCGCTTTTCTATGATCGCGGGTTCTAGCGTTGGTGGGCTAACATATCTTCATCTCCATCTATATCGTCACATGATGAATCTGACCGACTGTTGTTCCTTTCCATACTTAGCCATTTTTATGGCCGCGGTTGCCGCATTGACACTTTAGAACTCCATTTCTTCTTGTTCCATGCTATACATCGTGCACTCAACACTTTTGTCATCTACAATTCCACGATGGACTCCTCAAACTCACAAGATTCACTCTACCACAACTCACAAATGTTTCAAAGTATCTGTCACTGCCTTCCATCCCCACTAACTTCCTGTCCTTCCTAATATACATTAGTTATGTTCTTACTAGTGATATACAAATTTCCCTCTGGACTATCCTACCATACCCTCTTCAATGTTACACATATTGCACTCAAAAACATCTGAGACATACAATTTGACCCTCGCTCCCTCACCTCCAACAGTTGTACCTCGTAACCCTATTTTGAATCTGATTTTTCCCGTACCCACAAACTCCATACTTTCTTAGTATGCAATTAGAAACCTTTCATGGTAACATTTGACCATGCAGGAACCATCAACATTGTCATTAATGAGCAAAATGCTTGATGATATCTCCCATCATTACGAATTAAACCAAGATCTACGGAGAGTTATTTTGTCCCTTCCTATTGTTCATCTCTAACACACGTCGTCATTTTGGTCCTCTCAAGAAATATACAATGCTTAATTTCTCATTTCCGTATCTGTCATTATCACATTTCTATGTATGTAATTATTAGTGTTTAATGATAACAACGCATCATGAAACAACCATCCAAATTGTCATTAATGAATGAAAGTCTCGAGGAGATATCCCATTCACACGCATTGGACCAAGATTTGCACAGGGTTATATTATCCCTTCCAAATTTTCATTTCGTTCATAGTCTAGAGAAAATAAACGTTCTTGTAGAATTATGGAAGCAATTCGACAACAGTTTTGTGGAGATACAATAAATATCTTCGAACATCAGGACCAAGACTTCCAGTGGTCCAGGGCATACTTTTACTATTCATCCCATTCTTCCCAAAATGAAGTGATTTGGACCTATGGAATCGCTCGTGTAGGCTGTGTGCTGGAGGTTTTTAACTATAAGGAGGTGGTATCTTAGTGCACCGAAAAATATATTCCAAGATATATAATTATTCCACTGCACAACCATTCTCTTGTTTTTTTTTCACCTTAGGTATTATGGAAGATGTTAAAATTTCCTGAGCCAACATTAACGTTTAGAGGAAAAGATTGAAAGCAGTTCCTAGAAAAATATGATAGCGGGTTGGAAATCTTGGTCGAGTTCCTCGAAGACCCGACAAGAGTTCCTCAATATATCACAAAGTTGCAGGTAAGTTCCTTTAGAAATCCATTCTAGTAAATTGCTTGGTTGTTTACAAGAATAACAGGATAGGCATCCACGACAAGCATTTCCCATATAATTATTTATATTTTGCACTTCATAGTCAAGGAAAAATTCATTTTCGATTGGGGGAAGATAATTTCCATTGAGGTTTGTTCCTAGTTTTCATGATTCAAAGAATTGAATAAATTCCATATGTCATCCTACTTCATTTTCGCAATAGAGCATTGTTGTTTGTTTCCAAAACTTTCTCTTTCCAATAAAATAAACTATGGATTCGACCCAATAAAATTTTGGTACCAAGCCCTGTGGAGGCACAAGGCCTCCCATTGTTTTTATGAAGTTTTAATGGCTTTGTCTCAGTTTTCAAAGATTTTTTTTTAGGGAAGGATGCTCCTCGGATGTCTGGCCAGGCAACCCAGTTTTTGAACAAGAATTTCACACTTGAACAAAAATAAAATCACAGTGTACTCATGGTCTTCGGATCTAAGGAAAATATTGTTTTCCTTCCATTCCATATCACAGACAAGATGTTTGTTGTAGAAATAGAAAGGAAATACAACCACTGGTTGCATTTTTTCCATGACAAGAAAAAAAGCAGTTCATTCCTCTGCCATGGAAATTCGAAGACTTTGTGTGCAGAAAAGTCAACAAGATTGATGAATTTGTCGTCCATTTAAAGAAATTGAATCTAAAGTATGTTGAAAGGCTAAAAGGGTTTGACCCTAATGGGATTTTTCGAGAACATTTACTGGAAGTTGGCTTTAACAGCTCTTTTATCCATAGACACCTGACTGAAGACAAGGACAGTGATGAAAACAATGCTTCTTATGGAAATTGCGATGCAAAGACATTGCAAAGCACAACTGAATTGTACAGACAATAGGGAAAAGTATCCAGTGAAAAGAGTGCATATTCCCTCGCCAACACTCCTAAGAGAACACCATCAAAGAGCATCACTTCAACGGCCCCACCCCATTAAGAAAGAAACCCACAAATCTTTAAATGGAGAAGGATATAAGAACCCTTCGCGCATAAAATTTTATAGTTCTCACAAAATTCCACTGACGAAGAAGAGAAAAAACAATGCAGGGTAGGCAGACGAACCCTAAATTGAAAGTGAACAGGTGCAAATTGAAATTGAAACTAATCACATGCACAAAATTGGGTCGTCCGTAGTTGAAATAGTTGAGACCGAATTTTTTTATGAAGATGAATCCTTCATATTCCAGAGCGTTTTTTTTGACATCCAATCTAAAAGTATGGTCATTGAAAAGAGAGATGTAACAAAGAGGAAAGGAAAATCTCGCACAAAGATTAACCTTAAGAAACTGCAGTCGTCCCAAATCTCCTTATTTCACCAAGTAACCGGTGATGATCTTCATGATTCCATTGGAGGAATTGAAATGAAAAATGCCAGAGTGAAAGAATGCCTCAATGAATTTTAGCAGGCTTTCATTGCAACCCCTGAATTTTCCAGTCCTTCAGCAAAAAATGTGCTTTCTACCATTGTAGCCAAGATGAAAGTATTATCTACCCTCCTTGCATGCCCTAGAGCCCTTCTAGATAATAACATCAACAAAAGAATGCAACTAGTTACTGAATCCTGGGAAACATAGCAAAATTTAGTTTCCTTCAGAAAGAAGGAAAATGATTTGCTTGAACATTTGGAGGATAATTTAAAAAATGATTAGTGTTTCTATGAAGAGGTGGTGACACATGTTTCCAACCATGCCGTTAACACATCGGAACTGAAATGAAGACAAGATAAACTACCCTCCCCAAAGAGGACCAAAAAAGTAAAAGCATGCTGGGAAAAGAAAGTTAAGAATGTGGAGCTCATTTTAGAATCACATAAACAAGCCATATCAGAAAAGGAATATTTATTCACAAGCCTGATCCAAATAGACTTAGACAGAAGTACCAATGAAGTTGAAGACCCAAACTTAATTCTCAAATCCTTGTCAATCACCAAAGAATCCTTCTATGAACAACTTGATATTTTAAAGGGGTTGTCTCTCAAAACGTTTTATGACATAGTTGAACATCGTGTAGATGAGCTCGAGCACTGGGTACTGGACTATGTGGCACACAATGAAGAAATTGAATAGAGTCTGCATAGTATTTCAATTCATATAAGAAAATTAGAAAACGACCTTTACGACATAGAAATCTAGGATGGAATCAACATGCCCCCCATGAGAACCTACATCGAAGAATGGTTGCAACAGAGAATGGAAAACCTCGTCTAGGAAGGGAAACAATCAGTCGACATGACTCCATTGACCATCGACGACAGCAACAAAAATGCATCGGCTTCATAGTAAGTCTATATTGGCATCTTGTTTTCTTTATCAATCTAGTTTAAGTCTATACTGCCATCTTGTTTTCTTTATCAATCCAGTTATTACCTCTTTAAATAGAAAATTGTAACCAAAGACTCATAACTTCCAATTTCTTCATTTAGGTCTTCCTCTCTACCGTTGTGCACTTCTTCTTTCGACATTCCTAATTCTTCTACTTATTTATTTTTATCGTCTATGGGAGACCCAATCCTAGTCTATATGACAAATGCATTCAAATTTCCATAAATATGTAACAGGCATTATTAATTTTTGATAAATTTAAAAGAAAACTAAATCAGAATGCCTTTATTGTATGCTAAATTTTGGGTGTCTAGGAACCTTTGTTGTTTGTTCCAAAGAAAACTAATTTAGGAATGCTAAATTTTTTGTGTCCTATTATATGCTAATTTTTTTCTTTTTCTGGGAACCTTTGTTGATATAACAGACGTTACTACTTTCAAAGAAAACTAATTCGGTAATGCATTTGTTGCACGACGTTGTTACTATTATATTGTTTTAAAGAAAACTAATTTGGAAATGCTATTTTTTTTTTTTTGTCCACGAACCTATGTAACAGACGTTATTACTATTCTATTGTATGCTACATTTTTTTTGTCTAGGAACCTTTTAAATGTTCTTGTAACAAATGTTCTTACTAGGAACCTTATTATTATTGTACACTAATTTTTTTTTGTCTAGGCTCCTATTAAATCTTTCTTGTACTATCAACTTAGATACTAGGAACCTTTGTCGATGTAACAAACATTAATACTTTTTGATAAATTTCAAATTAAACTAATTTGGGAAAACTAAATTCTGCATGGATACCACATGTACTTCAACTTTCTACCCACATGTTTGTACTCGGTCTCATTTATTCCCATTCCAACATGGCATGGACTACCCTGCCATGCAACACTTGTTAATGAGAGTTCTTTTCCAAGATCCTTTAGTCCCAAGTAGAAAGAGTATTGTAATAGTTGAAATTTTGTAATGATTTAGCTTTATACCACCAGTCTCAATAAGCCAAACCCCAGGTCTATATTTGTAAGTTCATTAGATGTGAAGAAAAAATATATCAAGTAGTCAACACCTATGTTACAAAGAAAAAAACTAAAACTAGCAATGAAAGACCTAACATTTTCAGCCCAAAGAACATGCTCTCCATGTTGTTGGACTTCTAATTTAGCTAGATTTAGTTTGACAAATGATTAACAAATTTTGTGCCAAATGAATGAAAATTATTTTGAAAATTATGTGCAGAATGAAATGACACTAGATAAGGAATTCTTCTAAAAACTTTAGCTCTGTCTAATCTTTCATTTCCACGGTTGAGCACCTCTAGTATATTATTAATGAGAGTTATTTTCCCAACTCCTTTAGGCCCCTATGTTACAAAGAAAAACACTAAAACTAGCAATGAAGGACCTAACATTTTCATCCCAGAGAACATGCTCTCCATGTTTTTGGACTTCTAATTTAGCTAGATTTAGTTTGACAAATGCTTAACAAATTTTGTGCCAAATGAATGACAATTATTATAAAAATTATGTGCAGAATGAAATGATACCAGATAACAAATTCTTCAAAAAACTTGAGCTCTGTGTAATCTTTCATTTCCATGACTGAGCACCTCTAGTATATTATTAATGAGAGTTATTTTCCCATCTCCTTTAGTCACAAGTAGAAAAAGTATTGTAATAGTTGAAATTTCTTAATGATTTATGTTTATACCACCAGTCTCAATAAGCCAAGCACGGGGTCTATATCTGAAAGTTGATTAGAGGTGAAGAACAAATATATCAAGTAGTCAAGACCTGTGTTACAATGAAAAACACTAAAACTAGCAATGAAGGACTTAACATTTTCACCCCAAAGAACATGCTCTCCATGTTTTTGGACTTCTAATTTAGCTAGATTTAGTTTGACAAATGTTTAACAAATTTTGTGCCAACTGGATGACAATTCTTTTGAAAATTATGTGCAGAATAAAATGATACCAGATAAGGAATTCTTCTAAAAACTTGAGCTCTATCTAATATTTCATTTCCACAGCTGAGCACCTCTAATATTTTATTAATGAGAATGTTTTTACCATCTCCTTTAGTCCCAAGTAGAAAAAGTATTGTAATAGTTGAAATTTCGTAATGATTTTTGTTTATACCACCAATCTCAATAAGACAAACCCCAGGTCTATATATGCAAGTTCGTTATATGTGAAGACAAAATATATCAAGTAGTCAAGACCTATGTTACAAAGAAAAACACTAAAACTAGCAATGAAGGACCTAAGATTTTCATCCTAGAGAACATGCTCTCCATGTTTTTGGACTTCTAATTTAGCTAGGTTTAGTTTGACAAATGCTTAACAAATTTTGTGCCAAATGAATGACAATTCTTCTAAAAATTATGTGCACAATGAAATGATACCAGATAAGAAATTTGAATAAGAGAACATGATAAAATCAAGGAGTGTTGACCAACTTCTACTCTAAATTCAAACTTTCCTTCTTCATTGGATTACAATTTAGTCTTCACCTGCTATGAATCCTTACTATTAATAGACAAATCCTTAACATTACTTGGAGAAACCTCTTAGTGTAATATCTCATTGGAATCAGGAGGAAGAGTATTACAAGATAAGATGATGAGAAGTGACCTTCAGTGGCCGAAGAATCCATCACAATGGATAAATCACTTTTTAGAGGTACAATGGTTAATTAATTAATTAATTAAGTGATTTTATCAAGGAATAGTAAAATAAAGTGAAAGTCACTTGGAGGGAAAAGGTCAACAACGAATTAGGGTTTTGGGAAGCTTTAAAGAAAGGGAAAAGAAACCTAATTCATTATTCTATGTTATGATTTGATGTTGAGGTATTTGCAGAGGAGGAGGAAATTGATCCCTTGTTGTTTTGTGGATTTCTGGAGGAAAACACCACCCTTTATCGATTTTGGTGCTAAGAGACACACCCTAGCCTATCGAATTTTCCATCTAGGTATTTCACCATGCATTACAGTGTCTAGTTCAGTGATTGCGTAGCTCAGCTAGTGAGGGTGCAAGTGATTGAGAGAGGGTTTGTGTGGTTGCTTGAGACAGTTTCAGATCTGGATGATTCCTTCTAAACCATTAGATATTTAGCCAGGGTGCACCTATTTAGCCACCTATCATTAGTTTTCGACTGCGGAATCTTTCGAAAAGTGAAAAACATTCATTTAGGACACAACTCTCGAGGAAGCACATTTGGGGTTCGAGCGGACATTCTGGGGAAGATCTAAGGAATCCCCTCTGACCCATTATAGAAGAGACCAACACAGTCGTTTTTGGCTATACATTGTCAGATTCCACTGGTAGAATCTCTAAGGTGCACTCATTGAGCCCTGGAGGTGCGGAAACCCCCGGGGGGTGACATCTGGAGCTTCAGAGGTCGAATCTTCAGTCGGACAGTCATCAGGATCGGTCTAGAGGCTAGGGCGCATCTTTTGAGATAGTTTCTAGCTCATTCAAATGGGTATCTCCATCAGGGATATTTTTATGAATCCTACAGCAGTTAGCACGAGCTGCTGGGCTATTTTTTGTTGATCTATCCGTGCATGTGCATACCAACACCTGTTGTTTTGGTCATGAGTATTTCTTATCCATTATTTTGTATTCTAGTGATGATCCGTGAGATCTAACTAATGATTATCATATCTACTTCTAGTCTTTATTGTATTTCCTTCTTTTTCCATTATTTTATATATATCAATGAGTTGTGTTGTCCTTATTTCAAATTCATTGTTTTATACTTCTAAACACATAATAAACTAGAACACACATGCAAAAAAAATTGAGCATCTTCACACAGTTACTCAAACACAGTCAGAAACCCCCAAAGTATCAGATTTAGTAGCCAAACAGTAGTTCAACAGTAGATATCCAAATCATCTGGATCAAGGATATTTCAATGGTATCAGAGCTAGTTTTCCTACCAGCCTAAGGGAAAATCAGATAAGGATGTAGATACATATTTACCAGCGAGTGGATTGACAGGAGCATAGATGGAGCCTACACCCATTAGATGCAAGGAGCGTTGCTAGATTTGCAAAGTGCCTTGGAAGCCAAATCACAGATGCAGGGGTAAAGGGAAGGTGCACATTGTTGAGGTGCACTATGAAAACGAGGATGAGTAGATGCATGTGAATACAACCATAGATGCATATTTAGAGAATTCTGATAAGGCTACTGACTCTTGCACATATGAGGGACAGTTGGATGGACAGGATGATAGCGCATATCTTTCATGTTCCGCATCAGGTAATGCTAAGGATTCAACAATTCAACATAGTGGTGATGCTTGTGAGGATTCATATGTGTTGGCACTTAGACATGATGAGATTAGGAGGTTGGATGACCTACCAGTGGGTGTAGACATGGATTCTAGGAAGTCATGTATGGAGGATGATGAACTTTCTATGATGACAATGACACATTGTTTATCTTCTAAGACACCTATGATATCCATGACACATGAGGATATCAGTGGCATTCATGATATGGTGGAGGAGACTTGTGTGAGGATTGTACACCAGGGACATATGGATCTGTAGACCCAGGAGGAGAGACATGACTTGGAGACAGTTGAACTTACACATACCTACCAGTATGGGGAGAGGGAGTCACCTCTTTTGAAGATTCCATTGTTAGATCATGTTGTGGACACTGACAGTTCGATAAGACACTCACTTCTAGGACCATTCCACAGTGATGAAGGTGCACTTTGCATGGGTCAGGATGACCATATCTCATGTCTAGACACATTCGTATGGGATCCATGTGCAAATTACATTAGGAAAATGAGCGCACAAGAGGATATAGTTGCCCATACAAGATACAATGTGATTCAGATGGGGGTAGTAGTTGGTGATGGTGTGCAGTCGTATACAGGAGGACTTAGTATCATAGTGGATAGTGGGTAGTTCAGTGCCTTATATTTTGTGGAGAGTGTTGTTGGGGATTCTATTGTTGACACTAGCAGTGAGGGGCATGAGGTAGAACCTCAGTGGGACTATGATCAAGAGTCGTGACACTGGATGGGATAGTTGAGAGTCAGTGAGGACATGATCATGGCAGCCACTAGATGCATGGATGATACACACACATTAGTGGAAAATTATTTTTGGAGGGCATCAATGGCACATGATAATTCAGATGGGGGATTTTCCATGGATGACTTTCATACTCTCAAGGAAAGAGTAATCATGATGAGGGTCGACTGCCAACAATTGTTGATGGACAGACATTACCTATTGGAGGTTGTCGATAGGTATTGCAGGGCCCAGAGGGAGAAAGAGTTGGAGGTGGAATGAATCACTCATGATTTGGTGAGCACATGAGAATTCTTGGAAGGCACACAGACAACCCTTCAAGAATCAAAGTCCAGATTAGATGAGGTCGTTGAGGAGACTGATAAGAGATACACTATATCTATCTCAATAGAGAGTTAGATATGTTCCTTAGTTACATTGTTGGAGGATGTTCGGGTGTCACAGGGGCCACCATTCATGGGTAGTTTTGAGACAATCGGTCATACACATACAAATGAGGATTCCAGAGCTAGGGGCAATTACGAGGACACTTTCATTTGTGTTCCAATATTGGTTGATATCCACATAGAGGTTGATCTAGTAGTACACCTTGGACATATGATGATGATAGAGATGTACAGTGGGATTCATGGGGATGCATTGGATTGCAGGGAGGAGACACACTTAGTGGAGCATCGAGATTCCTCTCCCTTTCAACAACACATAGTTCTGGGATATCACCTTCACAGTAGAAACAACTATCTGAGTGATGATGGAGGAAGAGTGATTGACCAACAGTTTTTGGAGTTATATATTGTTGTACCCTATAGTTGGAGTTTAGGTGATTATTCACCATGGGTGCTAGTGGATGAGATTTTGGTCCAATCCCGCAGATTGACCAAAGCATATGATACTTTCCAGTCCTACAGTCGGTTACAGATGTTTCTGTTAGCTTTTCTTGATACTTTCATCATTGAAAACAACATAAGGGGAGATAGACAATGGTAGGGGAAAAGGAGAGTTGGCAGGATGAGACCACCTGACAAGAGTGTCTTGATTGCATATAAAAAGATAGGGGTGGATCATCAAGGGCAAATATTTAAGGTCGTAGGCGTGATGGAGAGTGTCTTAGACCATGGGATAGAGGATATCTCAGAGTTTTCTACATATTCAGACTCTCATTGGGATGAGGGTGGAGGGATTTCGATAGTTACCAGTAGGGCACATGAGCAGTTAGTGGGGATTGGAAGTGATGAACTTTGAAATTTGACATGGGATCTGGGAGTCCATTGGATCGATAGTTTGTTTCATCTTATGAGAGTCCAGGAGTGGAGGGTCCAATATGGATACTTTGAGAAGACAGTCATGATCAGAGTACAACAACATCAACATGATGGTCCATGTCAGTGACTAGCATGTGACCCTGGGATTAGAGGGCTGGGAATTTCATTGAATGATGGAGATGAGCAGACGTTTGCAGGGGGAATTCACTTTGATTTTCCATTGATTTTCAGTATTGGGGAGATCATGTCATTGGATGGCAATTCATTGAGGTCTTGTAGTACCTCACTATGGCAACATCATGTTCAGTCGGTGGGGGTCGTGTTGAGTTTGGTATGGTCTGGTAGGATAGACCCATTTCGGGTTGAGGTCGTGTGTTATTTGCTGGAGACTCATGGTGTTGATATGTTACAGAACTATACTCCACAGGGCATTGCATTTCACATCTTGATATGGGATCCAGGGATTGGAGTGCTTGGTGGTTCAGTGTTTGACGGAGTTGAGTTTCGAGTAGAGTGGTTGCTCGGGGAGTTGATGAAGATTCTTTGGCCATTGATCATTCTACTCATAAAAAGCATGTGGGTGACATGCATGGTGAGCACTAGGAGAGCCACATCTTGAGGGGAGTCTACCTTGTGTCACACAGGTGGATATGGGACCTTGGTATCATATGTAGTTGGATTCAGTTATTTCTTGAGGAAAAGCAATATTCCGATAGGGAGGACTGTAATATCCCCATTTTGGGACATTATAACATTACAGAGTGTTATGCCTACTAGAGTAGCCAGATAGGGGTGATAGAGAGTTTGGCAGATATTGAGGGTTTTTTTTGGGCCCAACTTGCATCGTTCATCATCAAGATCCATTCTGCACATCTTGGCTTTGGTTCCGTTGCATCCCGATGACTTCCATAATTTTGAGTTATTATGGGCCATATTTTAATTATATTCACTAGGAAGGTCATAATGGGAATATTACTTGGATAAACCTCTTATTGTAATAGTTCATCGGAATTGGGAGGAAGAGAATTATAGAATAAAATGATGAGAAGTGACTTTCAGTAGTCAGAGAAGCCATCAAGATGGATAAATCGCTTTTTAGAGGTAAAATGGTTAATTGATTAAGTGATTTTATCAAGGAATAATAAAATAAAGTGAAATTCACTTTGAGGAAAAAGGTCAACAATGAATTAGGGTTTTGGGAAGTTATAAAGAAAGGGTAAAGAAACCTAATTCATTATTCTATGTTATGATTTGATGTTGAGGTATTTGTAGAGGAGGAGGAAATCGATCCCTTGTTGTTTTGTGTATTTCTGGAGGAAACTAGCACCCTTTATCAGTTTTGGTGTTGAGAGACACACCCTATCCTATCAGAGATACCATCCAAGTATTTCACCTAGCATTATGATGTCCAGTTCAGTGATTGCACAACTCAACTAGTGAGGGCACAAGTGATTGAGAGAGGGTTTGTGCGACCGCTTGAGACAGTTTCAGATCTGGATGATTCCTTTCAACCCATTATATATTTATCCAGGGAGCACCTATTGAGCCACCTTTTGTTAGTTTTCGATGGTGGAATCTTCTAGAAAAAAGAAAATAGTCATTTAGGGAACAACTCTTGGGGAAGCACATTTGGGATTCCAGGGGACATTTTGGGGCATATCTAAGGAATCCCTTCCGACACATTATAGAGGAGACTAGGACGATCATTTTGAGATATACATCATAAGATTCTTCCAGTGGAATATCTAGGGGCACACTCATTGAGCCCAATAGGTGAGAAAACCCCCAGGGGTTGACATCTAGAGCTTCAGATGTCGGATATTCAGTTCGACAGACATCAGGATCGGTCTAGAGGCCAGGGTGCATCTTTTGAGACAGTTTCCGGCTCATTCGGATGGGTATCACCATTAGGGAAAGTTTTCTAAATTCTACAGCAGTTACGGCGAGCTGCCGGACTGTTTTTTGTCGATCTATTCGTGCATGCACAGACCAACACCTGTTCTTCTCGTCATGGGTATTTCTTATCTATTATTTTGTATTCAAGTGATGATCCATGAGATCTAACTGATGATTATCATATCTACTTCCAGTCTTTATTGTATTTCCTACTTTTTTCCAACATTTTATATATATCAGTGAGTTGTGTCGTCCTTATTTCGCATGTATTTTTTTATAATTCTAAACACATAATAAATTGGAACACACATGCAAAAACAATTGAGCATCTTCACATAGTTACTCAAACATAGTAGAAAACCACCAGAGTAACATATTCAGTAGCCAAAAGGTAGTTCAACAGTAGATATCCAGATCAGCTAGATCAAGGATATTTCAGGGAAATGATAGTAGCCATGAAGGGAGGCTTCCAAAGTCACATTATGGTTGTGATCATCCCAGACTCAACAATAAATAACCAAACATTGTAGGCCGAGTAGAATTATTACTAGCTCCTGGCTATAAATTCAAAGGCTTGTCTAAGAGGTAAATACCCTGGTTGGCTCCCTCCTATCTCTATTTATAGTCTTCTTTTCTTTCATTTTGGTTCTCAAGCTCTTTCTATTAGTATTTCTCTCTCACTTTCCAGGGTAAATATGCCTCCCATAGGTCACAAGACATCTTGCCCCATTTTTGTTAATCCCCCTTGAGCTGCTAAAACATCTATCGATGTGCAACGAAATGTTATGAGGAGTATGTCCCTTAGGAGGACAAAGCCAAAATGGCGGAGCTCAAGGAGGAGTTTATACAAATCAAGCAGTTTTGGGAGGATGAGGATGTAGAGGCACAACTAGGAGGCTTCATCTCGGAATTGGGATGCACTAGGACCCACAACTCAAATTTTTTTCAAACCTTGGATTTATATTGGCATAAAAATACCATGGTGGAAAAAGAAATGCTCCCCAAGTAGCAAGACTTTTTCCAACACAAAAACAAAGAGGAGGATTTGGAGATTCATTGTGCTTAAGTGTGAGAGGTTGTAACCTTGTTAGATAATTGTAAAGCTGGAAACTTCACCCTTCCTTCCATGAACTATGGTGAAGCAGGGGACTTGTCAGGATGCTAAAGGTCATGTGGAAATGGACCTCACTAGCCCACATCATATCAAGTGAGTGTTTTATCTCTCTGTTTTTATGACTTCTTGCTCTGTTTTCTCTCTCCGTTTTTATTTTTTTTGGTCTTCCAAAGCTAGATTTATGTAACTAATTTCAAAACCTTGATAAGTATGACATTGTTAGTGATAAGTATGACATTGTCAGCAGTAATATGACATTTATATTCTGGTTAGGGATTCGTTTCCCCTTAGGGGAACACGATAATTTTGGTTTTTTTAGACATAGCTCCAAAGAATGTCATGTTCTTCGGGGAACTAAAATTGATAAACTTCTTTGTATGTCCATATGTAATATCTCTTTATATTAATACCATATCTTATTTAAAATATATATATATTTTATTGATAAAATTCAAAAATGAATATTATTAAATTATATTTTTAATAAATATATTTTATTAATAAAATTGAAACGTTAAATGACAAAAAAAAATCATTAAATGATAAACATGAAATACATAAAATCAAACGAAAAATAATCAAATACAATATTTATACTCATTTTTAGAACATTTAAAATATCAAGGACTTATTTTCTTTACAAAGTTAGAATGCAAGACATTGTTATATATTGTTATTAAATTAAAAAATAAAAATGGAATGTATATACCAAATAAAGATAACCAATACAACTTTTATTTGAAAAGCATGATCATTACTAAATTGAGTTACACTTTTTTTTAAGTACTACAATAACATTTAAACATGTCTATAACGAAAAAGGGAGGGGTGTTTTTTGGCTTCTCAATTCGCCCACTTTTCCTGGTAATCTTATTGGTAAATGGTTAACTTAGTTATGCAATCAAGTTAAAGTTATCCCACTTTTACTAGTCATCTTATTAGTAATTTTTAATTATTATGAAAGTTAATAGTAAGAGAACACTAAGCAGGATGATTGTACAATTATTCTTTATTGTTTAAAAGTAACGTAATATATAACCCAAAAGAATGAAATGAGTTAAAGAAATGTTAGTTGAGGTACTGAATAGTTCTTAAAAAATTAAAAATTATAGGTTCAACTTTTTATTATTTAAAAGTAACGTAATATATAACCCAAAAGAATGAAATGAGTTAAAGAAATGTTAGTTAAGGTATTGAATAGTTCTTAAGAGATTACAGGTTCAACTTTTTATCTTGTAAACATAACATTATATAAAATATATGATAACATTAGCGAGCATGTTAGGTTCCATAATCCAAATATGCAATCTCCTTTATATATAACAAAACGCCTGAAATATGGTTAAACAAAAGACACATGGAGGACATTAAATTGACAAAGAGTGCACCTTTTTATATTGTAAACATAACATTATATAAAATATATGATAACATTAGCGGGCATGTTAGGTTCCATAATCCAAATATGCAATCTCCTTTATATATAACAAAACGCCTGAAATATGGTTAAACAAAAGACACATGGAGGACATTAAATTGACAAAGAGGAGTGTCATTGAGTTATGAAAAGTCAGAGACTACTAACCAAGCTAAAATTCACATTTGGATTTCATATCAATATATTTATTTAGGACTTGATATGAAGTGTCTAAAATATGGGGAACAAATCTATTTTCCATTGGTAAGAATAATTTTGTAAATTCAGTATCTTATAGATATGGTTAATTTTTAATCTAAAAATTCTTTGAATCAAGGGTTGTAAAATCCTAGCTCTTTCACTAATCCAAATATCTTTCTTGGTAACATGAGTGTAAGGTACTAAAAGGAAATACGCAGAGCAATAACATAATGATTATCATAATTATTAGCAAAAAGAAACAAAATAGTAATAACAATGATACGATGGATTCAAAAAATGGTATCTTTATTATATTGAGAGAAAAGTTTACTTGCCTCTTTGAGGAGAAAAAGTCCAACAGAGTAGAGATCGAGTACAAATAATTTCACAAGACCAATTTTTCCATGCTTTCTACTCATATATATATTATTTCTATCTTCTTAAGAACAATATAGATGAAGAACTTTCTATTGGCAAAACCTTCTAGTAAGTCTTCTTACATTAAATGTGTTCACATTATTACATAGGCCTTATTTATCAATGATGTCCTTTATTACATAGAAAAATTATTATTCTATCTACTTCATGGACTAGGGAGGTTAGGAACCTAACATGCCCACCCCCTTAAACAAAAACCTTGTCCTCAAGGCTTGAGATATAGGATTTTTTGTAGAATGATGGTTGGCTCCCATGTAGCATCATCAGGTTGTGTATCCTTCCACTATACTAAAACTTCATAAATTGTGCACTAATGCATATGATACTCATGTTGGCCCAAGACTACTTATGGATGCAACCAAATGGAACCTTATTTATCCAATTCGAGGAGACTAGTTTGAATTTGGAACTTGATTTCAATCACTTTCTATAAGAAAGAAACATGAAAAACATGATGGAGCTTAGAATGATTGGAAAGGGATAACTTGTAAGCCATGGGCCCTACTTTCTCAAGGATCATATATGGGCCATAAAACTTAGAAGCAAGTTTCTATAAGTGATATGATTTATGGGATGTTTTCTTATATGGTTGTAGCTAGAGAAACACCCAACCCCTTTTGAAAAATGGTGTTTAGAACGACATTGATCAACTTGTTTCTTCATTCTATTATGAGTCGACAAATTCTCTTTGAGGGTGCATAGAGCGTCATCTCAGACTGTAATGGTTATGTCTACCTGTTGGACCACGAAGACACTAGATAAGTAAGAGAATATAACGGGTGGATATTTACCATATACCACCTCAAAGGGACTTATGTGAGTAGCACAATGGTTAGATGTATTGTACCACCATTCAACTAGTGGTAACCATTGAACCCATTATTAATGACATTCATATGTGAAGCTCCGAAGATATGCTTCCAAGAACTTATTGAAAACTTTGGTTTGACCATTAGTTTGGGGATACTAGGTAGTTCTAAGATTCAATTGGGTTCCCTTGAACCTAAACAATTAATGCCAAAACATGCTTGTGAAATTTGGATCATGGTCAGAGAGAATGGATAGGTGCATTCCATGGAGTTTGAATATATTGTCCATGAAAATTTAATCCACTATGGAGGCCTTAAATGCATGTTGGAGGGAACATAAATGAGATGATTTGGAAAGGTGATCCACCACAACCATGATGACTTATTTATTTCCATATTTGGGTGATCGAAAAATAAATTCCATAGAGATTTTGGTCCATATAGCAGGTGGAATAGGGATATCTTGTAGTGTTCTTGGGGTTTTGATTATTTCTTCCATGTTTCATTGGAATGTATTAAATTCAACCAAAAAAGTGTATATTTGATACTTCATGCATTCCCATAAAAAATAGTGTTTAACTCATTCATATGTTTTGTGAAATATAGAATTCCTTTTGGTTGGTGAAGCATGAAGTTGAGAGAGCATAATCGATATAAATTGGGACTTTTTTCTCAAAAATAGTTGGCATTTATAGCGAAGCTCCTCATTTTTCGAAGTGTCTCCCTGAGGTACATTAATGTCTTGTTGCAATTGTTGGATTAGGATAGAAATTTTGGGATCTTGAATCTATTCATGGTGAACTACTTTCAACCAATTGACTATAATGAAGGAGAGTGAAAAGAGGGATGCATATTCATATTTCTTGGAAATAACATTAACAATTGCATTCTATTCTCCCTTCTTCTAAATGATCTCATAATCATAGTCAAACATTTTGGTTAACCACTTATGATGCTCTTGGGATAAATCATTTATTCCAAAAAATATTTGAGTCTATGATGATCATATTTAATTTGAAAGTTTTTCCTAAATAAGTAAGGATGACAGATATCCATCACATGCAAAATAGACAACATTTCCCTTTCATAGGTGGATTTTCCCAAGTGTCCCTTAGAAATTTGTTTACTAGTGAAGGATACCAGTCTTCCCTCTTGCATGAGAACTACCATGATCTCTTTCCTAGATGTATCACACTCAAAAATAAAAGTCTTTGTGAAGTTGGGTAGTGCCAAAACTGGACTCATATACATAGCCTCTTTCAAGGCTTGGAAGAATTGATTAATAGCCATGTTCCAACTGAAAGAATTATTGTCAAGGAGGGAAATGAGTGCAGATGCAAATTTTCCATAATTCTGGACAAAATTTTGATAATATCCAATTAAACCAAGGAAACATCGCAAAATTTTAAGAGTTTATGGCACGAAATCCTTTTACGACATGTGTTTGTATTTCATACCTGAGGCCACTAATAAATCATTTATTGAAGAAGGTGTCTGACAAGCCGTCAATTCAAAAATCCAATTTCTCAAAAGCAGTGATGTAGCCTTCAACTATATCAAATTATTTAAGCTTGGTCAAATTACCCAAATGATGAGAGTCTATGTCAATTTTTTCATACAAGTATGCAACAAATTGAGTCCTGTTGCATTATGTTGTCATTGAAGTCAAAGAGTTGATGACTTTTCATAGTAATATTGATGTATTGATTGATGTCCTATGTTCTCATAGATGTAATTTATGTTAAAGATGTCAAGTGGCGTCATAGTGATGTATTGTCATGGATTGATGTATAAATGAGATGATGTAAAGGTTGGTCATTATTGTCTTGTCATGGTTGATATGAATAACCAAATGGATAAACTCTAAAGTGGTACCCTTATGGTGAAATCCCTCATGGGAAGACACTCTTGGATGAAGTTCTCAAAGTGGTCCCCTTATGCTGAAATACCTCACGGGAAGATGCTTTGTGAAGTCCAAATGGTGAGGTAGCCCAACATTGTGGTTAGGGAAGACAAGTTTGATTATGGAATAATGTAATGAATATCAGTAAATTTGTAGGAGAAACTATTCCATATGGACAGTATATTTCATTCCATTTCTGGTGATATGTGGAACATTACATAACTCCTCACGGTTAGAGAGTTATGGCCATGTGAAGTTGGAGAACCCTCATGAGTTATATAGAAGCCTCTAGAAGGTCAAATAAGTCAAATTGTTATATAAGCTCCTAGAAGAAGTTTACCCACCAAAGTGGTTAGTCATGGGTTAAATGGTTGCAACAAGAAAACAATTAAAAATAAATTAATTGCAACTAGAATTGGATAGCTTACTATTTGTGGACAAAGAGGCTAAGTGGAAAAATTTGGTTAAGTGGACAAAGTGGCTAAGTTGACAAAGTGTCTATTTGGACAAAGTTGTTTAAGTTGACAAAGTGGTTAAGTGGACAAAGTGGTTAAGTGGATAATTCTAGAGGAATCTAATTGGAGAGCATAAATAAGAGAGAAATAGTCTCCCATTAGTATCCATTGAGAATATTCAATGTCTACAAGTGACTGAGGTAACCAAAGGAGATATAAGGCGAATTTCAGAGGGAAGGTGAAGTAAAGAAGGCCGAAATTTAAGGGAGGATAAAGTCTTTTGATGATGCTTTCTAAGGTATGTTATTTATAGGTCATCTCACCATTTCACAACAAATTTTGTTCTAGGATGATTCAGACAGTGAAATTTGGAGGATGTTGATACCACATATCCAAGTAACGGTGAAAAAACATTCATCTTGTGGGTCATTGTATTTTGGGAGCTACACTCTGTGGAAAATAGGGTTTGTGGCTAGTCTTGAAACTAGTCTAAAACAAATATTTCGAGTAAAAACGTCATAACTTCATCATAACAGATCCAATTTCAGTAATACCAAATTTATTAGTTATAGTACAGTCTGTAGTATGTTTTGTACGATATTCATATCCATATAGAAAATATTCCATGTGGGGAATGCTCTACAAGTTATCTCTCTAGAATAAGCCAAAATTCAACAAGGTACGCTATTTTTGGTATAACTCATTTTATGGGAGGTTCCAAGCAGTGAAATCTGGAGGAATTGAAGACATGACACTAAAGAACATTTTGTAGCATTTTTAGACCTTTATTCATTACAAGTACATATTTATGATTGTTTCAATTTAGGTTTGTTGACTAATCCAAAATTAGTCATGTGAGACTAAAGTAAAGTTTGATGGAAATGCTAGTTTCTTGTTGTTGAAGTTAAGGAAGGTTTGAAAGTCTATGATCACATACACCAGGTATGTTACAAAGTTACAAATCATATTTGGATGATGATAATGATGAGACAGGTTGAGGTGGAAGGTTATTGTGATAGTTTTGCATAGTTCATACACTTGTATTGGTATAGATTGTTGGTGCATTTTGACAGATTTGTTTCTTCCTAAATGCTGGTTCTTGTACTTGAGGGTTGTATTCCTCACATCTCGATTAGTGCTGAGATATGCAGGTTGGGTATTGAATTGAGAGTTGGTGCTCTCTTGGAGTTGGTTCTCTATTTCAGTTGGTGTTGATTAAAACAAATGATTCTAGTTCGTAATACAAAAGAAATTTATACATGTATTTGGTGTTCCTTGTGTTCTTTATTGTGATGGTGCAAAGATATTTATTGTTAATGTATGTCATTAATATATATTCACATGCAAGAAAATAAGTATGAATGGAAGTAATAAGTAATGATGTTGTGAATGGTTTTTCCTAACTCAATTATTATGAGAAGTGTAAAAATAGCCCTCACACCGATTCACCCCCCCTTTGAGTGTGATCGACGTGCCTAACAATTGGTATCAGAGAAGGCCTTCACTGTAAACCTTAAAAAGCTTGGTGAAGATCCATTGACACACAAATGGATGATGAAGTTCCAATCTTTGATGAGAAAAAATATTCATCATGAAGAATAGAAATGAAAGGGTATTTGAAAGCAAAAGGAGTAGGTGTTTGGAAAGAAACTATTGGTGGATTAGTTCCCTTGAATAATAAGTCAAATTTTGCACCTCAAAAGGAATAAAAGAAGAATGATGCATGGTCTCTCAATACCATTTTCAATGGACTCTCAAGTTATGTCAAATAAAGCTTGGGACAATGTATTTCCACCAAGGATCTATGGATAAAGCTAGAGAAGACATATCAAGAAAAAAGGGGAGACACTAAAGACAATTATTTCAAGAGCAATGAAGGTAAAGACTCTCCAAAATCCTCTGATTGCAATAATTCTAAGTGTGATGATGTTGAATGTTTCTCTATAAGTGAAGAAAAAAATCTAGGAGTAGTTTGAGTTGAATCAGATGAAATTTATCATATAGATGAAGAGGAATATTTGTTGAAGATTAAAGATAAAGTTTTATTTGAGTTAGATGATGTTAGCAGTGAAATAGGACATTACTCAATTTTTTTTAAGTATCTTGAAAAATTCATCGAGGAAGTCCTAGAAAATTACCCAAGATATACCATGGAACTAAATCAAATGCTCAAAGAATAAGAAGAAAGTAAAAAGACTCAATTAGAAGAAAAAGAAGAAGAGATCAAAAGACTAAAGAATGAAATAGAATAAAAGAATAAGGTAGATGATGAGCTTAGAAAAATTCTTGAAGTTAATGTCAATCTTAAGACCAAAATTGAAGAAGCCAAAAGAATGGAGGAACTATTGAAGAATCAAGTAAATGAAAAGGAAGAGTCATTCCATAAGTTGGAAGTTGAACTTGTTGATCTTAGAAAAAAAGTAGAGAAGTCAAACACTCACATAAAGTTCATGAACAACTCAACAATCTTGGATGATATCCTAGATAGCCAAAGATCTCCAAATGATAAATCAGGTCTTGGATACAATAAGGAAGTTATAAATATTGAAGCTAGCACTTCTAAGAAGCATGAGGTAAGTCCTTCATTCTCAAAAGGTGGAAGTAATGATGAAATTTGTAATGTCCCCCACCTCTTAGAGAGGTGATGAGGAGACTCAAGTGCCTGGGCACCCCCACTAGGTCATAGTGTCACACTGAAGGGGGGAAAGTNAAAGATAACTCAACAGAAGAATAGAAGATTAACCCTGGGAGTTAACCTAACTCAACAGAGAATTAGAAGGAAAAGTATAAGTAAGAGGCTGGGGTGCACCTATTACTCATTCTGGTTTTGGATTAGCATTTGCTATTACTCTTGAGCATTCAGTTTGGGGGTTTTCTATACAAACCCTTGTGAGCAACTCAGCAGTGAAATATCCACTCACCTTGTTCCACAACTTGGTCTCGGGGATGAAAGACTCCTCCACACCATTCTAGTCTCAGCCCATCTCCATATAGTGCTTTAGAAAGGGCAGGACCATCAGTTTGAGGGATTTTCTAGAGGGTTATCATCATTCTACACTTGTCTGCAGATTGGGACATCTTGGAGCCATAGGGGATGTCCTGTAATTCAATAAAACTCAGATCTAGGGAGATCTTCTTGAGATATGAGTCTGAAACTTCTCCCACGGGATTCTCATAGCCCGATCTATATTCTTGGAGAGTTTCAGAGAATTTGGAAGCCTCCTTCATTAGGGCCGAACCAGCTAAGGTTTCAGTCATCCAGTGGGGCACCCCATTCAGTGGGAAATTCAGATCTACGGAGATTGAGAGGGATCTTGGATATTCAGGCACCTGGGTTATTCTTACAATTGCCTAATATATATTCTTGGAGAGTTTCAAAGCATTTAGAGGCCTCCTTCATCGGGGCCGAACCATCTAGGTTTTCAATCATCTAGTGGGGCACCCCATTTAGTGGGAAATTCAGATCTACAGAGATTGAGAGGGATCTTGGAGATTCATGCACCTGGGTTATTCTTACCATCACCCAATCTATCAATTGGAATATTTCTTAGGTTGATTGGACACGTTTGGCAGAAGGGCCGAGTTATTGAGGGTTTCAGCCTTCTATTGGAGAGTGACATTCTTCAGCTGGAGAGTTTGGCATTCAGATCTGCTTGTATTGATCTTCATTTCTTATTCATCCTTTGGAGGCATTATTTTGTATTAGCGGGAGCATTTTTTAGCAGCTCA
>JASDQU010014551.1:71054-89594 GCA_032191745.1 Picea mariana | reverse complement strand
ATGTGTGAACCTGACGAGAATAAAAGACTCTGGGAAGCAAAAGAAACCCTAATGAGTTGGCTAATAACCCTAGAAGCCTTGTCGGCTCAAGAAGATAATTTATATTAGGCTATTAACCTCCAAGAGAAGAAGTCGGCTAGAAATTATAATAATATACTAAACAGACACTTATCCAGAAGGAGAAGTTAGCCCCAGCAAAACTGGCAGAACCACTATAAATACAGAGCCCCAGTTCTCATTTGTCACATCTCAAAATTGCAGTTTTGTAGTTTGGTGCGCACTCCAATTGCAGTCTTGTGCGTAGGTTTGGAGGAAGAACTGGTGCAGTTGCAGCAGCAGCAAGATCTCAATTTTGGCTTGAATATTTCTTGGCTAGGGTTTGGGACTATCTGATCAGTCTTTTGTGTTGCGCTATCCTTGGGGAGAGATGTGTTACCCTTTGTTTGGCTATCTAGCCTAGGGTTTGCTTCTGGAAGAATTCTCAGTCAAGGTTAAGGTGTTCGGAGGAAGGCTTTGGCCTGTGGTTGGGTGACGAGGGTATCGTCAATGGTAAAACGAGCACACCATATTCTATATTCTAACAGAGAGACACACCCTTGCCTATTAGATTTACCATCCAGGTATTTCACCATGCATTACAGTGTCTAGTTCAGTGATTGTGTAGCTTAGCTAGTGAGGGCGCAAGTGATTGAGAGACGGTTTGTGCGGTTGCTTGAGATAGTTTCAGATATGGACGATTCATTTTGAACCATTAGAGATTTAGCTAGGGTGCACCTATTTAGCCACCTATCATTAGTTTTCGACGGTGGAATCTTTCAGAAAGAGAAAAACATTCATTTAGGGAAAAACTCTTGAGGAAGCACATTTGTGGTTCCAGCGGACATTCTAGGGAAGATCTAAGGAATCCCTTTCGACCCATTACAGAAGAGACTAGGATAGTCAGTTTTGGCTATACATCATCAGATTCCGCTGGTAGAATCTCTAAGGCACACTCATTGAGCCCTGGAGGTGCGGAAAGCCCCAGGGGGTGACATCCAGAGCTTCAGAGGTTGAATCTTCAGTTGGACAGTCATTAGGATCAGTCTAGAGGCTAGGGTGCATCTTTTGAGATAGTTTCTAGCTCATTCAGATGGGTATTTCCATCAAGGATATTTTTCTAAATCCTACGGCAATTAGCGCAAGCTGCTGGACTATTTTTTGTCGATCTATCCGTGCATGTGCATACCAACACCTGTTCTTTTGGTCAGGAGTATTTCTTATCCATTATTTTGTATTCTAGTGATGATCCATGAGATCTAACTAATGATTATCATATCTGCTTCCAATCTTTATTGTATTTCCTTCTTTTTCGATTATTTTATATATATCAATGAGTTGTGTTGTCCTTATTTCGGATGGATTGTTTTATACTTCTAAACACATAATAAACCAGAACACACATGCAAAAACAATCAAGCATCTTCACACAGTTACTCAAACGCAGTCAGAAACCCCCAAAGTATCAGATTTAGTAGCCAAACGGTAGTTCAACAGTAGATATCCAGATCAACTGGATCAGGGATATTTCAATGGTATCAAAGCTAGCTTTCCTACCAGCCTAAGGGAAAATCAGATAAGGATGTAGATACATATTTACTAGCGAGTGGATTAACAGGAGCACATATGGAGCCTACACCCATTAGATGTAGGGAGAGTTGCTAGATTTTCAAAGTACCTTGGAAGCCAAATCACAGATGCAGGGGTAAAGGGAAGGTGCACATTGTTGAGGTGCACTATGACAACGAGGATGAGTATATGCATGTGAATGCAACCATAGATGCCTATTTAGAGAATTCTAATAAGGCTACTGACTCTTGCGCATATGAGGGACAGTTGGATAGATAGGATGATAGTGCATATCTTTCATCTTCCCCATCAAGTAATGTTGAGGATTCAACATTTCAGCATAGCGGTGATGCTTGTGAGGATTCATATGTGTCAGCACTTAGACATGATGAGATTAGGAGTTTGGATGACCTACCAGTGGGTGTAGACATGGATTCCAGGAAGTCATGTATGGAGGATGATGAACTTTCTATGATGACAGTGACACATTTTTTATCTTCTCAGACACCTATGATAGCCATGACACATGAGGATATCAGTGGCATTCATGATATGGTGGAGGAGCCTTGTGTGAGGATTGTACACCAGGGACATATGGATCTGTAGAACCAGGAGGAGAGACATGACTTGGAGACAGTTGAACTTACACATACCTACCAGTATGGGGAGAGGGAGTCACCTCTTTTGAAGATTCCATTGTTAGATCATGTTGTAGAGACTGACAATACGATAAGATACTCACTTCCAAGACCATTCCACAGTGATGAAGGTGCACTTTGCATGGGTTGGGATGACCATATCTCATGTCTAGACACATCCATATGGGATCCATGTGCAGATGACATTAGCAAAATGAGTGCACAAGAGGATGCAGTTGCCCATATAGATAACAATGTGATTCAAATGGGGGTAGTAGTTGGTGATGGTGTGCAGTGGCATACAGGAGGTCTCAGTAGCATAGTGGATAGTGGGTAGTTCAGTGCCTTAAATTTTTAGGAGAGTGTTGTTGGGGATTCTATTTTTGACACTAGTAGTGAGGGGCATGAGGTAGAACCTCAGTGGGACTATGATCAAGAGTCATGACACTGGATGGGATAGTTGAGAGTCAGTGAGGACATGATCATGGTAGCCACTAGATGCATGGATGATACACACACATTGGTGGAAAATTATTTTTGGAGGGCATCGATGGCACATGATAGTTCAGATGGGGGATTTTCCATGGATGACTTTCATACTATCAAGGAAAGAGTAACCATGATGAGGGTCGACTACCAACAGTTGTTGATGGATAGATATTACCTATTGGTGGTTGTCGATATGTATTGCAGGGTCCGGAGGAAGCAGGAGTTGGAGGTGGAATGAATCACTCATGATTTGGTGAGCACATGAGAATTCTTGGAAGGCACATAGATAACCCTTCAAGAATCAGAGTCCAGATTAGATGAGGTCATTGAGGAGATTGATAAGAGATGCAATATATCTATCTCGATAGAGAGTTAGATATGTTCCTTAGTTACATTGTTGGATGATGTCCGGGTGTCACAGGGGCCACCATTCATGGGTAGTTTTGAGACAATCGGTCATTCACATACAAATGAGGATTCCAGAGCCAGGGGAAGTTACGAGGACACTTTCATTTGTGTTCCAGTATTGGTTGATATCCACATAGAGGTTGATCTAGTAGTACACCTTGGACATATGATGATGAGAGAGAAGTACAATGGGATTCATGGGGATGCATTGGATTGCAGGGAGGAGACACACTTAGTGGAGCATGGAGATTCCTCTCCCTTTCAGCAACACATAGTTCTGGGATATCACCTTCACAATAGAAACAACTATCTAAGTGATGATGGAGGAAGAGTGATTGACCAACAATTTGTGGAGTTATCTATTGTTGTACCCTATAGTTGGATTTTAGGTGATTATTCACCATGGGTGCTAGTGGATGAGATTTTGGTCCAATCCCAGGGATTGACCAAAGCATATGATACTTTCAAGTCCTATGGTCAGTTACTAATGTTTCTGTTGGATTTTCTTGATGCTTTCATCATTGAAAACAACATAGGGGGAGATAGACAATGGAAGGGGACATGAAGAGTTGGTAGGATGAGACCACCTGACAAGAGTGTCTTGATTGCATACAACAGGATAGGGGTGGATCATCAGGGGAAAATAGTTAAGGTCGTAGGCGTGATGGAGATTGTCTTAGGCCATGGGATAGAGGATATCTCAGAGGTTGCTACATATTCAGACTCTCATTGGGATGGGGGTGGAGGGATTTCGATAGTTACCAGTAGGGCACATGAGCAGTTAGTGGGGATTGGAAGTGATGAACTTTGAAATTTGACATGGGATCTGGGAGTCCATTAGATCAATAGTTTGTTTCATCTTATGAGAGTCCAGGAGTGGAGGGTCCAATATGGATACTTTGAGAAGATAGTCATGATTAGAGTACAACAACATCAACATGATGGTCCATGTCAGTGACTAGCATGGGACCTTGGGATTAGAGGGCTGGGCATTTCATTGAATGATGGAGATGAGAAGACGTTTGCAGGGGGAATTCACTTTGATTTTCCATTGATTTTCAATATTGGGGATATCACGTCATTGGATGGTAATTCATTGAGGTCTTATAGTACCTCACTATGGCAACATCATGTTCATTCGGTGGGGGTCGTGTTGAGTTTGGTATGGTCTAGTAGGATAGACCCATTTTGGGTTGAGGTCATGTGTTATTTGCTGGAGACTCATGGTGTTGATATGTTACAGAACTATACTCCACAGGGCATTGCATTTCACATCTTGATATGGGATCCATGGATTGGAGTGCTTGGTGGTTCAATGTTTGATGGAGTTGAGTTTCGAGTAGAGTGGTTTCTCGGGGGTTTGATGAAGATTCTTTGGCCATTAATCATTCTACTCATAAGAAGAATGTGGGTGACATGCGTGGTGAGCACTAGGAGAGCCACATATTGAGGGGAGTCTACCTTGTGTCACACAAGTGGATATGGGACCTTGGTATCATATGTAGTTGGATTCAGTTATTTCTTGCGGAAAAGCAATATTTCGATAGGGAGGACTGTAATATCCCCATTTTGGGACATTATAACATTATAGAGTGTTATGCCTACCAGAGTAGCCAGATAGGGGTGACAAAGAGTTTGGCAGATATTGAGGGGTTTTATTGGGCCCAACTTGCATCGTTCATCATCAAGATCCATTCCACACATCTTGGCTTTGGCTCTGTTGCATCCCGACGACTTCCATAATTTTGAGTTATTATGGGTCATATTTTAATTATATTCACTAGGAAGGTCATAATGGGCATATTACTTGGAGAAACCTCTTAGTGTAATAGCTCATCGGAATCGGGAGGAAGAGCATTATAGAATAATATGATGAGAAGTGACTTTCAGTAGCTGGAGAAGCCATCAAGATGGATAAATTGCTTTTAGAGGTAAAATGGTTAATTGATTAAGTGATTTTATCAAGGAATAATAAAATAAAGTGAAATTCACTTTGAGGGAAAAGGTCAACAATGAATTAGGGTTTTGGGAAGTTATAAAGAAAGGGTAAATAAACCTAATTCATTGTTCTACGTTATGATTTGATGTTGAGGTATTTGCAAAGGAGGAGGAAATTGATCCCTTGTTGTTTTGTGTATTTCTGGAGGAAACCACCACCCTTTATCAGTTTTGGTGTTGAGAGACACACCCTATCCTATCGAAGATACCATCCAGGTATTTCACCTAGCATTACAATGTCCAGTTCAGTGATTGCACAACTCAGCTAGTGAGGGCGCAAGTGATTGGGAGAGGGTTTGTGCGGTTGCTTGAGACAGTTTCAGATCTAGACGATTCCTTTCAACCCATTATATTTTATCCAAGGAGCACCTATTGAGCCACCATTCATCAGTTTTCGATGATGGAATCTTCTAGAAAGAAGAAAATAGTTATTTAGGGAACAACACTCGGGGAAGCACATTTGGGGTTCCAGGGGACATTTTGGGGCATATCTGAGGAATCCCTTTCGACCCATTACAGAGGAGACCAGGAAAATCATTTTGAGATATACATCATAAAATTCTTCTAGTGGAATCTCTAGGGCACAATCATTGAGCTCAGGAGGTGAGGAAACCCATAGGGGTTGACATCCAGAGCTTCATATGTCAGATATTCAGTTCAACAGTCATCACGATTAGTCTAGAGGCCAAGGTGCATCTTTTGAGATAGTTTCCAGCTCATTCGGATGGGTATCACCATCAAGGCGAGTTTTCTAAATTCTACAACAGTTACCACGAGCTGCAGACTGTTTTTTGTCGATCTATTTGTGCATGCGCAGACCAACACCTATTCTTCTCTTCATGGGTATTTCTTATCTATTATTTTGTATTCAAGTGACAACCCATGAGATCTAACTGATGATTATCATATCTACTTCTAGTCTTTATTGTATTTCCTACTTTTTCCAGCATTTTATATATATCAGTGAGTTGTGTTGTCCTTATTTCGCATGTATTATTTTATACTGCTAAACACATAATAAATTGGAACACACATGCAAAAACAATTGAGCATCTTCACAGAGTTACTCAAACGTAGTAGAAAACCACCAAAGTAACAGATTCAATAGCCAAACGGTAGTTCGACAGTAGATATCCAGATCAGCTGGATCAAGGATATTTCAGGGAAATGATAGTAGCCATGAAGGGAGGCTTCCAGAGTCACATTATGGTTGTGATCATCCCAGACTCAACAATAAATAACCAAACATTGTAGGCCGAGTAGAATTATTACTAGTTCCTGGCTATAAATTCAAAGGCTTGTCTAAGAGGCAAATACCCTGGTTGGCTCCCTCCTAGATCTGTTTATAGTCTTCTTTTCTTTCATTTTGGTTCTCAAGCTCTTTCTATTAGTATTTCTCTCTTGCTTTCCAGGGTAAATATGCCTCCCATAGGTCATAAGACATCTCGCCCCATTTTTGTTAATCCCCCTTGAGCTGCTAAAGAATCTATCAATGTGCAGCGGAATGTTATGAGGAGTATGTCCCTTAGGAGGACAAAGCCAAAATGGCGGAGCTCAAGGAGGAGTTTATACAAATCAAGCAGTTTTGGGAGGATGAGGATGTAGAGGCACAACTAGGAGGCTTCATCTCAGAATTGGGATGCACTAGGACCCAGAACTCAAAGTTTTTTCAAACCTTGGATTTATATTGGCATAAAAATACCATGGTGGAAAAAGGAATGATCCCCAAGTAGCAAGACTTTTTCCAGCACAAAAACAAAGAGGAGGATTTGGAGATTCATTATGCTTAAGTGTGAGAGGTTGTAACCTTGTTAGATAATTGTAAAGGAGGAAACTTCACCCTTCCTTCCATGAACTATGGTGAAGCAGGGACTTGTCAGGATGCTAAAGGTCACGTGGAAATGGACCTCACTGGCCCACACCATATCAAGTGTCTGTTTTATCTCTCTGTTTTTAAGACTTCTTGCTCTGTTTTTATTTTTTTTGGTCTTCCAAAGCTAGATTTATGTAACTAATTTCAGAACCTTGATAAGTATGACATTGTTAGTGATAAGTATGGCATTGTCAGTAGTAATATGACATTTACATTCTGGTTAGGGATTGGTTTCCCCTTAGGGGAACGCGATAGTTTTGGTTTTTTTAGACATAACTCTAAAGAATGTCATGTTCTTTGGGGAACTAAAATTGGTAAACTTCTTTGTATGTCCATATGTAATATCTCTTTATATTAATACCATATCTTACTTTAAAAAAAAATATTTTATTCACAAAATTGAAAATAAATATTATTAAATTATATTTTTGATAAATATATTTTATTAATAAAATTGAAAAGTTAAATGACAAAAAATCATTAAATGATAAAAATGAAATACATAAAATCAAACGAAAAATAATCAAATACAATATTTATACTCATTTTTAGAACATTTAAAATATCAAGGACTTATTTTATTTACAAAGTTAGAATGCAAGACATTGTTATATATTGTTATTAAATTAAAAAAATAAGAATGGAATGTATATACCAAATAAAGATAACCAATACAACTTTTATTTGAAAAGCATGATCATTACTAAATTGAGTTACACTTCTTTTTTTGAAGTACTACAATAACATGTAAACATGTCTATAACGAAAAAGGGAGGGGTGTTTTTTGGCTTCTCAATTCGCCCACTTTTCATGGTAATCTTATTGGTAAATGGTTAACTTAGTTATGCAGTCAAGTTAAAGTTATCCCACTTTTACTGGTCATCTTATTAGTAATTGTTAATTATTATGAAAGTTAATAGTAAGAGAACACTAAGCAGGATGATTGTACAATTATTCTTTATTATTTAAAAGTAACGTAATATATAACCCAAAAGAATGAAATGAGTTAAAGAAATGTTAGTTGAGTATTGAATAGTTCTTAAAAGATTAAGAGTTCAACTTTTTATATTGTAAGCATAACATTATATAAAATCTATGATAACGTTAGCGGGCATGTTAGGTTCCATAATTCAAATATGCAATCTCCTTTATATATAACAAAACGCCTGAAATATGGTTAAACAAAAGACACATGGAGGACATTAAATTGACAAAGAGGAGTGTCATTGAGTTATGAAAAGTCAAAGACTACTAACCAAGCTAAAATTCACATTTGGATTTCATATCAATATACTTATTCAAGACTTATATGAAGTGTCTAAAATATGGGGAACAAATCTATTTTTCATTGGTAAGAATAATTTTCTAAATTCAATATCCTATAGATATGGATAATTTTTAATCCAAAAATTCTTTGAATTAAGGATTGTAAAATCTTAGCTCTTTTACTAATCCAAATATCTTTCTTGGTAGGATGAGTGCAAGGTATTAAAAGGAAATATGCAGAGCAATAACATAATGATTATCACAATTATTAGCAAAAAGAAACAAAATAGTAATAACAATGATCTGATGGATTCAAAAAATGATACCTTTATTATATTGAGAGAAAAGTTCACTTGCCTCTTTGAGGAGAAAAAGTCCAACAGAGTAGAGATCGAGTACAAATAATTTCACAAGACCAATTTTTCCATGCTTTCTACTCATATATATATATTATTTCTATCTTCTTAAGAACAATATAGATGAAGAACTTTCTATTGGCAAAACCTTCTAGTAAGTCTTCTTACATTAAACGTGTTCACATTATTACATAGGCCTTATTTATCAATGACGTCCTTTATTACATAGAAAAAATATTATTCTATCTACTTCATGGACTAGGAAGGTTAGGAACCTAACATGCCCACCCCCTTAAACAAAAACCTTCTCCTCAAGGCTTGAGATATGGGATTTTTTGCAGAATGATGGTTGGCTCCCATGTAGCATCCTCAGGTTGTGTATCCTTCCACTATACTAAAACTTCCTAAATTGTGCACTGATGCATATGATACTCATGTTGGCCCAAAACTACTTGTGGCTGCAACCAAATGGAACCTTATTTATCCAAATCGAGGAGACTAGTTTGAATTTGGAACTTGATTCCAATCACTTTCTATAAGAAAGAAACATGAAAAACATGATGGAGCTTAGAATGATTGGGAAGGGATAACTTGTAAGCCATGGGCCCTACTTTCTCAAGGATCATATAAGGGCCATAAAACTTAGAAGCAAGTTTCTATAAGTGATATGATTTATGGGATGTTTTCTTATATGGTTGTCGCTAGAGAAACACCCAACCCCTTTTGAAAAATGGTGTTTAGAAGGACATTGATCAACTTGTTGCTTCATTCTATTATGAGTCGACAAATTCTCTTTGAGGGTGCATAGAACGTCATCTCAGACTGTAATAGTTATGTCTACCTCTTGGACCACGAAGACACCAAATAAGTAAGAGAATATAACAGGTGGATATTTACCATATACCACCTCAAAGGGACTTATGTGAGTAGCACAATGGTAAGATGTATTGTACCACCATTCAACTAGTGGTAACCATTGAACCCATTATTATTGGCATTCATATGTGAATCTCCGAAGATATGCTTCCAAGAACTTATTGAAAACTTTGGTTTGACCATTAGTTTGGGGATACTAGGTAGTTCTAAGATTCAATTGGGTTCCCTAGAACCTAAACAATTACTATCAAAACTTTCTTGTGAAATTTGGATCATGGTCGGAGAGAATGGATTGGTGCATTCCATGGAGTTTGAATATATTGTCCATGAAAATTTAATCCACTATGGAGGATTTAAATGCATGTTGGAGGGAACATAAATGAGACGATTTGGAAAGGTGATCCACCACAACCATGATGACTTATTTATTTCCATATTTGGGTAATTGAACAATAAATTCCATAGAGATTTTGGTCCATATAGAAGGTGGAATAGGGATATCTTGCAGTGTTCTTGGGGTTTTGATTATTTCTTCCATGTTGCATTGGAAAGTATTAAATTCAACCAAAAAAGTGAATATTTCGTACTTCATGCATTCCCATAAAAAATAGTGTTTAACTCATTCATATGTTTTGTGAAATATAGAATTCCTTTTGGTTGGTGAAAGATGAAGTTGAGAGAGCATAATCAATATAAATTGGGACTTTTTTCTCAAAAATAGTTGGCATTTATAGCGAAGCTCCTCATTTTTCGAAGTGTCTCCCTGAGGTACATTAATGTCTTGCTGCAATTGTTGGATTAGGATAGAAGTTTTGGGATCTTGAATCTATTCATGGTGAACTACCTTCAACCAATCGTCTATAATGAGGGAGAGTGAAAACAGGGATGCATATTCATATTTCCTGGAAATAACATTAACAACTGCATTCTATTTTCCCTTCTTCTAAATGATCTCATAATCATAGTCAAACATTTTGGTTAACCACTTATGATGCTCTAAGGATAAATCCTTTATTCCAAAAAATATTTGAGGCTACGATGATCATATTTAATTTGGAAGTTTTTCCTAAATAAGTAAGGATGACAGATATCCATCGCATGAAAAATAGCCAACATTTCCTTCTCATAGGTGGATTTTCCCAAGTCTCCCTTAGAAAGTTGTTTACTAGTGAAGGATACCAGTCTTCCCTCTTGCATGAGAACTACCATGATCGCTTTTCTAGATGTATCACACTCAAAAATAAAAGTCTTTGTGAAGTTGGGTAGTGCCAAAATTGGACTCATATACATAGCCTCTTTCAAGGCTTGGAAGAATTGATTAATAGCCATGTTCCAATTGAAAGAATTATTGTCAAGGAGGGAAATGAGTGGAGATGCAAATTTTCCATAATTCTGGACAAACTTTTGATAATATCCAATTAAACCAAGGAAACATCGCAAACTTTTAAGAGTTTTATGGCACGGAAGCCTTTTACGACATGCATTTGTATTTCATACTTGAGGACACTAATAAATCATTTATGGAAGAAGGTGTCTGACATGCCATCAATTCAAAAATCCAATTTCTCAAAAGCAGTCATGTAGCCTTCAACTATATCAAATTATTTAAGCTTGGTCAAATTACCCAAATGATGAGAGTCTGTGTCAAATTTTTCATACAAGTATGCAACAAATCGAGTCCTATTGCATTATGTTGTCATTGAAGTCAAAGAGTTGATGACTTTTCATAGTAACATTGATGTATTGATTGATGTCCTATGTTCTCATAGATGTAATTTATGTCAAAGATGTCAAGTGGCGTCATAGTGATGTATTGTCATGGATTGATGTATAAATGAGATGATGTAAAGGTTGGTCATTATTGTCTTGTCATAGTTGATAGGAATAACCAAATGGATAAACTCCAAAGTGGTACCCTTATGGTGAAATCCCTCATGGGAAGACACTCTTGTATAAAGTTCTCAAAGTGGTCCCCTTATACTGAAATCCCTCACGAGAAGATGCTTTGTGAAGTCCAAATGGTGAGGTAGCCCAACGTTGTGGTTAGGGAAGACAAGTTTGATTATGGAATAATGTAATGAATATCAGTGAATTTGCAGGAGAAACTATTCCATATGGATAGTATATTTCATTCCATTTCTAGTGATATGTGGAACGTTACATAACTCCTCACGGTTAGAGAGTTATGGCCATGTGAAGTTGGAGAACCCTCATGAGTTATATAGAAGCCTCTAGAAGGTCAAATAAGTCAAGTTGTTATATAATCTCCTAGAAGAAGTTTACCCACCAAAGTGGTAAGTCATGGGTTAAATGGTTGCAACAAGAAAACAATTAAAAATAAATTAATTGCAACTAGAATTGGATAGTTTACTGTTTGTGGACAAAGAGGCTAAGTGGAAAAATTTGGTTAAGTGGACAAAGTGTCTATTTGGACAAAGTTGTTTAAGTTGACAAAGTGCTTAAGTGGACAAAGTTGTTAAGTGGATACTTCTAGAGGAATCTAATTGGAGAGTACAAATAAGAGAGAAAGAGTCTCCCATTAGTATCCATTGAGAATATTCAATATCCACAAGTGACTGAGGTAACCAAAGGAGATATAAGGCGAATTTCAGAGGGAAGGTGAAGTAAAGAAGGCCGAAATTTAAGGGAGGATAAAGTCTTTTGATGATGCTTTCTAAGGTATGTTATTTATAGGTCATCTCACCATTTCACAACAAATTTTGTTCTAGGATGATTCGGACAGTGAAATTTGGAGGATGTTGATACCACATATCCAAGTAACGGTGAAAAAACATTCATCTTGTGGGTCATTGTATTTTGGGAGCTACACTCTGTGGAAAATAGGGTTTGTGTCTAGTCTTGAAACTAGTCTAAAACAGGTATTTCGAGTAAAAATGTCACAACTTCATCATAACATATCCAATTTCAGTAATACCAAATTTATTAGTTATAGTACAGTTTGTAGTATGTTTTGTACAATATTCATATCCATATAGAAAATATTCCATGTGGGGCATGCTCTACAAGTTCTCTCTCTAGAATAACCCAAAATTCAACAAGGTATGCTATTTTTGGTATAACTCATTTTATGGGAGGTTCCAAGCACTGAAATCTAGAGGAATTGAAGACATGACACTAAAGAACATTTTGTAGTATTTTTAGATCTTTATTCATTACAAGTACATATTTATGATTGTTTCAATTTAGGTTTGTTGACTAATCCAAAATTAGTCATGTGAGACTAAAGTAAAGTTTGATGAAAATGCTAGTTTCTTGTTGTTGAGTTAAGGAATGTTTGAAAGTCTATGATCACATACACCAGGTATGTTACAAAGTTACAAATCATATTTGGATTATGATAATGATGAGACAGGTTGAGGTGGAAGGTTATTGTGACAGGTTTTGCATAGTTGATACACTTGTATTGGTATAGATTGTTGGTGCATTTTGACCGATTTCTTTCTTCCTAAATGCCGGTTCTTGTACTTAAGGGTTGTATTCCTCACATCTCGATTAGTGCTGAGATATGCAAGTTGGGTATTGAATTGAGAGTTGGTGCTCTCTTGGAGTTGGTTATCTATTTCAGTTGTTTCTGATTAAAACAAATGATTCTAGTTCGTAATACAAAAGAGACTTATAGATGTATTTGGTGTTCCTGGTGTTCTTTATTGTGATGGTGCAAAGATATTTATTGTTAATGTATGTCATTAATATATATTCACATGCAAGAAAATAAGTATGAATGGAAGTAATAAGTAATGATGTTGTGAATGGTGTTTTCTAACTCAGTTATTGTGAGAAGTGTAAAAATAGCCCTCACACTGATTCACCCCCCCTTTGAGTGTGATCGATGTGTCCAACAATTGGTATCAGAGAAGGCCTTCACTATAAACCTTAAAAAGCTTGGTGAAGATCCATTGACACACAAATGGATGATGAAGTTCCAATCTTTGATGAGAAAAAATATTCATCATGAAGAATAGAAATGAAAGAGTATTTGAAAGAAAAAGGAGTAGGTGTTTGGAAAGAAACTATTGGTGGATCAGTTCCCTTGAATAATAAGTCAAATTTTGCACCTCAAAAGGAATAAAAGAAGAATGATGCATTGTCTCTCAATACCATTTTCAATGGACTCTCAAGTTATGTCAAAGAAAGCATGGGACAATGTATTTCCACCAAGGTTCTATGGATAAATCTAGAAAATACATATCAAGAAAAAAGGGGAGACACTAAAGACAATTATTTCAAGAACAATGAAGGTAAAGACTCTCCAAAATCCCCTGATTGCAATAATTCTAAGTGTGATGATGTTGAATGTTTCTCTATAAGTGAAGAATAAAATCTAGGAGTATTTTGTGTCAAATCAGATGAAATTTATCATATAGATGAAGAGGAATATTTGTCGAATATTAAAGATAAAGTTTTATATGGGCTAGATGATGTTAGCAGTGAAATAGGACATTACTCAATTTTTTTTTAGTATCTTGAAAAATTCACCGAGGAAATCCTAGAAAATTACCCAAGATATACCATGGAACTAAATCAAATGCTCAAAGAATAAGAAGAAAGTAAAAAGACTCAATTAGAAGAAAAAGAAGCAGAGATCAAAAGACTAAAGAATGAAATATAATAAAAGAAGAAGGTAGATGATGAGCTTAGAAAAATTCTTGAAGTTAATGTCAATCTTAAGACCAAAATTGAAGAAACCAAAAGAATGGAGGAACTATTGAAGAATCAAGTAAATGAAAAGGAAGAGTCGTTCCATAAGTTGGAAGTTGAACTTGTTGATCTTAGAAAGAAAGTAGAGAAGTCAAACACTCACATCAAGTTCATGAACAACTCAACAATCTTGGATGATATCCTAGATAGCCAAAGATCCCCAAATGATAAATCAAGTCTTGGATACAATAAGGAAGTTATAAATATTGAAGCTAGCACTTCTAAGAAGCATGAGGTAAGTCCTTCATTCTCAAAAGGTGGAAGTAATGATGAAATTCAACCATATACACAAAGCAAGGAAAATTTCAAAAGAAAAAAGCAAGGAAGACATCAAGAAGCCATCTTTACACTTCAAAGCAAATTCATAAGAAAGACACCTTCAAGATGGACACCAAAGAAAAGGTATGAAAATGTTTTTCATGGTAACTTCTACTCATGTAATGAATATGGTCACAAAGTTTTGGATTGTAGACATTATGAAAGGAAATATAATGGAAGGTTTAACAAAAACCTAAGGTGTTGGAAATGTAATCAAGCAGGACACATTGCTACTCATTGTCAGACCATGAGATGCTACAACTGTATTGGGTTTGGCCATAAATCCTAGGATTGTTGAACACAAGAAGAAAATCCATGAGGAGTGATTCATATAGAATGACAAGAATAACACATGAAGCTAGGAAGGAAGACAATTTTTAAAATATGGAAGCTCAGAGTTCAAGTTCAGAGAAGCTAGGACACCTTCAAAAGTGGGTGAAAAAGACTAAACAACCGAAACAAAATGGCATCCATGAGGCCAGATCAAGCTTTATTTTTTCTGAAGCATAACCAGGCTCCTTTGGGGGAAGTCGTGTACATATGCAAGGTGACCTATATAAAGGTCACATACATATGTGAGTTGTCTGTAGAATAGGTTGTGTACCTGTGGTAAAATCCTTGGAAACAAAGGCTATGCAGATGAGTTGCAGCATGGTTTGATGGTAAAACTCTATTTTGTAGGTTCTGACATGGTTTATTGCAGGTTTTCATGATTATATGTTGGCATGTGTATTTGATGTATGTATGGTGATGACATATGTTGGAGTGTTAAAATTCTATCTTGGATGCATGGTACTAAACCTAGAGTGTGGATTGAGAAATTTACTATTGAGGAACATTGTTGGTTATGTCAGTGATGATATGGCATGTTGTTTATGGGACAATTCATGCTGATGTGATGTTAGCTAGAGACATATCATTGATCTATTGAGGGACACTCTTAGTACATGTTTAGAGGTACTATTGGTTTCTTAGTACTTGTTGTAGTGAATGGTTTTTGAGGAAGATCTGTCATGGTACATGGCTGGTACATATGCGAGCTCCATTGATATATCTTATGATGTATTGTTAGAGGCATAGTTGTTGTATTTCTTGGTGCATGCATTTGGAATGTGGTTGAGATACATATTGGGACATGTATTTGATGAAGTTGATGAGGTGGTTATGTTGTACATCATTGATGAGCCACAGCTTGATCTATAGTTGATGCATGATTGGTATATATTTGGTAAATTGTTAGAGGCACTTGCTAGCAGTATGATAACTAGCATATGGTTTATGCTTGATATAGCATACATGTATGGGAACACATCTTGATTGTAGTTAATCTTGTTGAGGTTTGGTGCATGGTTGGTGCACTTGATTCGGTACATGATGTATGGGATGATATAGTTGAGACACTTGTTATGATGCTTGATTGATATATTGATGGTTGAGATACATGGTTGTGGCACTTGGTTCATGGAAGAGGCATATCATGAATGATATGGCACTTGTTTGAGGGGCATGGTTGTCATGTTGGTAGAGGCATATGGTTGGTACACAATTGGCACATGTTCTTGGCATATGGTTGATACACTCCATTGATGATATATTATGGTATATTGTATGGTATATATGTACATGGTTGATGTACATGGGTGTTGTGCATGGTTGGCACACAATATGGAAAAGGATGTACATGGTTGATGTTTTGTTCATGATTCTCTACTGATTGTTGACATATAGTTTTATTCATGATGTATGGTATGGCATGATTTTGATGCATGGATAGGTCCAAGGATCGTCATAGGAAGAGGATATCATTCTTGAGTAGTTGAACTATGTTTTGGTTGAGCAATAATATTTGTAGTAAAAGCATATTGCAGTAGTAGTATATTGTTCATCTTGTAGAGAAGATAGGGGTAGACATACCCATAGGGGGGAATCATTATTCTTCCCATGATTCTAGGAGGAGATATTTATCAGATGCAAGATAGAGAGATAGATTCTTGGAGATATAGCACAAAGGCATGTTTAAAAGGGAAACAATGGTCACAGGGGGGGCATGAGTGATATGTCTTCAACATTACATCAAAGTGATATCCCTTGCTAACAAGGGGAGAAATTATTTAGATTAATCTCAAAGGCATCTAGACAAGGGGAGAAAACCCAAGGAGAGTTCAAGCAGGGGAAACAACCCCAAGGAGAGAACTACCCTTTTCCATTAATGTCAAAGGGGGAGAGATAGTCACATTGATGTCATTGAGATGACTATTGATGAAGATAAATGCCATGCCTACATGTTTCCATGAATGAATAGTGTTGTCATCAATGTTGGTATTACCATCAATGTCAAAGGGGGAGATTGTTGCATTATGTTGTCATTGATGTGAAAGAGTTGATGTCTTGATTGATGTCCTATGTTTTCATATATGTAATTGATGTCAAAGATGTCAAGTGGTGTCATATTGATGTATTGTCATGGATTGATGTATAGACGAGATTATGTAAAGGTTGGTCATTATTTTCATGTCATGGTTAATAGGAATAACCAAATGGATAAAGTCCAAAGTGGTCGTCTTATGGTGAAATCCCTCTTGGGAAGACACTATTGGATAAAGTTATAAAAGAGGTCCCCTTATGCTGAAATCCCTCACAGGAACACTCTTTGTGAAGTCCAAATGGTGAGGTATCCCAACATTGTGGTCAGAGAACCCAAGTTTTATTAAGGACTAATGTAGTGAATATCAATGAATTTGCAGGAGAAACTATTCCATATGGATAGTATATGTCATGTGTAACATCCCACTCTTATGCACACTGAGTGAACTTATCTTTAAGGACACTTGTTCACAAGTGATCCAGACTATTATACTATTAAGCTTTTGATTTTGATTATGAGGCGTTATGGGTTGATGACATATTGTTTTGTTGCATTGACATAGACAGGCTCTATTGACTCAGGTTTACTGAGTGTGTAGGATTTTGGACCTCGAGGATGCAGAGGAAATGATGAAACCCATTGCACTCCGAATCGAGTCGGGGAGTGAACTTGGGGTTTGATTTTTTTATATGCGATATTAGTGCATATGATTAGATGATATGATTATGGATATATTTATGGCATGATTCGTTGATGATGCAGGATGACAATATCTTGTCAACCGGACTCACATGTGGAGTAGAGGGGTCACACATGACTACCATAGACATTGAGGAAGAGGTGTGGACAACAGCCCTGCCATAGCCTACTAGCACTCTCGCCGTGGCTCTAACTATAGGTTAAGGACTACCTAGTTCGAGAATACCCACGATGTCATGAGGGAAGACTATGATAGTATCTCACGATGATTCTAAGGAGCGTGCAATAAGGCAGGGGCCTTATTCCTTAGAGGCCCTTGGTCTCCCACAAGATAACCTAGCGGGATATTGATTCCAACACCTTGTGCATCATGAAGGGGCATGTCGCGTTGTTAAATAATAAATGAATAAACTTAGATGGCCTTAGGATGAATAATGTGATAAGAAAAATTTAAAACAATTTCCCTTATAAAATGTCGCCCAACCTCGAAAATTAAAATCTAGGTCTAGGTGAAACTTGTTGTAAAGGGAAAATGTGTATGTACAAAAAAGGGAAAATAAAAATAAATAAGTAAAAATGATAATCATCATTAATCATGTGTAGAGGAAGGGGTAAGTAATTCTTTTAATTTATAAAAATCTTTTGGGAGATAATTTAAAAGGGGAAAAAGAGGAAATAATGGTTTTGTCTCATATGTTAATTTAAAAAAATTTAACTAAAAAGGAAAAAGGGAAAAAGTTAATTTTCTACACCTGCCAATTTGAGTTTTAAATGAAAAGGGAAAGAGAGAAATCTAAAAGAATTAGGAAACTAGGAAAAATGGGGAAACATAAAAAGAAAGGGGAAACACAAGCAAAAAGCAGAAAGTCTAACTTAGTAAGGTATCTAGCATTTAAGAACTTTCTAAATTAACTCAACTAGTAAATTAGT
>JASDQU010014551.1:58017-70606 GCA_032191745.1 Picea mariana | reverse complement strand
AAGGATAAAGGAGTAAAAGATAACTCAACAGAAGAATAGAAGATTAACCCTGGGAGTTAACCTAACTCAATAGAGAATTAGAAGGAAAAGTATAAGTAAGAGGCTGGGGTGCACCTATTACTCATTTTGGTTTTGGATTAGCATTTTCTATTTCTCTTGTGCATTCATTTTGGGGGTTTGCTGTACAAACCCTTGTGAGCAACTCAGTGGTGAAATATCCACTCATCTTGTTCTGTAGCTTGGTCTCGGGGATGACAGACTCCTCCACACCATTCTAGTCTCTGCCCATCTCCATCTAGTGCTTCAGAAGGGGCAAGACCATCAGTTTGAGGGATTTTCTGGAGGGTTATCGTCATTCTACACTTGTCTGCAGATTGGGACGTCTTGGAGCCATAGGGGACGTCCTGTAATTCAGTAAAACTCAGAACTAGGGAGATCTTCTTGAGATGTGAGTCTGGAACTTCTCCCACAGGATTCTCATAGCCCGATCTATATTCTTGGAGAGTTTCAGAGCATTTGGAGGCCTCCTTCATCAGGGCCAAACCAGCTAGGGTTTTAGTCATCGAGTGGGGCAGCCCATTCAGTGGGAAATTCATATCTACGGAGATTGAGAGGGATCTTGGAGATTCAAGCACCTGGGTTATTCTTACCATTGCCCAATATATATTCTTGGAGAGTTTAAGAGCATTTAGAGGCCTCCTTCATCAGGGCCGAACCATCTAGGGTTTCAGTCATCCAGTGGGGCACCCCATTTAGTGGGAAATTCAGATCTATAGAGATTGGGAGGGATCTTGGAGATTCAGGCACCTGGGTTATTCTTACGATCACCCGATCTATCAATTGGCGTATTTCTTAGGTTGATTGGACACTTTTGGCAGAAGGGCCGAGTTATTGAGGGTTTCAGCCTTCTATTGGAGTGTGGCATTCTTCAGCTGGAGAGTTTGGTATTCAGATCTGCTTGTATTGATCTTCATTTCTTATTCAGCCTTTGGAGGCATTATTTTGTATTAGCGGGAGCATTTTGTAGCAGCTCATATCTATTGCTTGTATGACCATCTGAGGTTTATGCCAGATCGGTCATCTGTTCTATTGATCTTACATTGCTCATAATAAAAAGTGCATATCTTTGCTTTTTCTTCTACATCTTGAATATGTTGTGATCTCCATGTGTTGATGAATCTTGTATGCACTTAATAACTCAATAAATTAGTAGTAGTTAGTGATTCCAAGAAATAATTTGTCTTGGGATCATTACAAAATTCAACCATGTACACAAAGCAAGGAAAATTTCAAAAGAAAAAAGCAAGGAAGACATCAAGAAGCCATCTTTACACTTCAAAGCAAATTCATAAGAGAGACACCTTCAAGATGGACACCAAAGAAAAGGTATGAAAATGTTTTTCATGGTAACTCCTACTCATGTAATGAATATGGTCACAAAGTTTTGGATTGTAGAAATTATGAAAGGAAATATAATGGAAGGTTTAACAAAAACCTAAGGTGTTGGAAATGTAATCAAGCGAGACACATTGCTACTCATTGTCAGACCATGATATGCTACAATTGTAGTGGGTTTGGCCATAAATCCTAGGATTGTTGAACACAAGAAGAAAATCCATTAGGAGTGATTCATATAGAATGACTAGAAGAACACATGAAGCTAGGAAGGAAGACAATTTTTAAAAGATGGAAGCTCAGAGGTCAAGTTCAGAGAAGCTAGGACACCTTCAAAAGTGGGTGAAAAATACTAAACAACCAAGACAAAATGGAATCCATGAGGCAAGATCAAGCTTTATTTTTTCTGAAGCATAACTAGGCTCTTGTGGGAGAAGTCGCGTACATATGCGAGGTGACCTATATAAAGGTTGCATACATATGTGACATTTCTGAAGAATAGGTTGTGTACTTGTGGTAAAATCCTTGGAAACAAAGGCTATGCAGATGAGTTGCAGCATGGTTTGATGGTATAACTCTGTTTTGCAGGTTCTGACATGGTTTATTGCAGGTTTTCATGATTATATGTTGTCATGTGTATTTGATGTATATATGGTGATGACATATGGTGGAGTGTTAAAATTCTATCTTGGATGCATGGTACTAACCCTATAGTGTGGATTGAGACATTTACTATTGAGAAACAATGTTGGTTATGTCAGTGATGATATGGCATGTTGTTTATGGGACAATTAATGTTGATGTGATGTTAGCTAGAGACATATCATTGACCTATTGAGGGACACTCTTAGTACATGTTTAGAGATACTATTGCTTTCTTAGTACTTGTTGTAGTGAATGGTTTTTGAGGAAGATCTGTCATGGTACATGGCTGGTACATATGTGAGCTCCATTGATATATCTTATGATGTATTGTTAGAGGCATAGTTGTTGGATTTCTTGGTGCATGCATTTGGAATGTGGTTGAGATACATATTGGGACATGTAGTTGATGAAGTTGATGAGGTGGTTATGTTGTACTTCATTGATGAGCCATAGCTTGATCTATAGTTGATGCGTTATTGGTATATATTTGGTAAATTGTTAGAGGCACTTGCTAGCAGTATGATAATTACCATATGGTTTATGGTTGATATAGCATACATGTATGGGAACACATCTTGATTGTAGTTCATCTTGTTGAGGTTTGGTGCATGGTTGGTGCACTTGGTTCATAGAAGATGCATATCATGAATGATATGGAACTTGTTTGAGGGACATGGTTGGCATGTTGGTAGAGGCATATGGTTGGTACACAGTTGGCACATGTTCTTTGCATATGGTTGATACACTCCATTGATGATATATTATGATATATTGTATGGTATATATGTACATGGTTGATGTACATGGGTGTTGTGCATGGTTGGCACACAATATGGAAAAGGATGTACATGGTTGATTTTTTGTTCATGATTCTCTACTGATTGTTGACATATACTTTTCTTCATGATGTATGGTATGGCATGAGTTTGATGCATGGATAGGTCCAAGGATCGTCATAGGAAGAGAAGATCATTCTTGAGTAGTTGAACTATGTTCTAGTTGAGCAATAATATTTGTAGCAAAATCATATTGCAATGGTAGTATATTGTTCATCTTGCAGAGAAGATAGGGGTAGACATACCCATAGGGGGACTCATTATTCTTCCCATGATTCTAGGAGGAGATATTTATCAGATGCAAGATAGAGAGATAGATGCTTGGAGATAGAGCACAAAGGCATGTTTAAAAGGGAAACAATGGTCACATGGGGGGGCATGAGTGATATGTATTCAAAATTACATCAAAGTGATATCCCTTGCTAACAAGGGGAGAAATTATTTAGATTAATCTCAAAGGCATCTAGACAATGGGAGCAAACCCAAGGAGAGTTCAGGCAGGGGGAACAACCCCAAGGAGAGAACTACCCTTCTCCATTAATGTCAAAGGGGGAGATATAGTCACATTGATGTGATTGATATGACTACTGATGAAGAGAAATGCCATGTCTACATGTTTCCATCAATGAATAGAGTTGTCATCAATGTTGGTATTGCCATCAATGTCAAAGGGGGAGATTGTTGCATTATGTTGTCATTGATGTGAAAGAGTTGATGTCTTGTTATAGTATCATTGATGTCTTGATTAATGTCCTATGTTTTCATATATGTAATTGATGTCAAAGATGTCAAGTGGTGTCATAGTGATGTATTGTCATGGATTGATATATAGATGAGATTATGTAAAGGTTGTTCATTATTTTCATGTCATGGTTGATTGGAATAACCAAATGGATAAAGTCCAAAGTGGTTGTCTTATGGTGAAATCCCTCATGGGAAGACACTATTGGATAAAGTTCTTAAAGAGGTCCCCTTATGCTAAAATCCCTCACAGGAACACTCTTTGTGAAGTCCAAATGGTGAGGTATCCCAACATCGTGGTTAGAGAACCCAAGTTTTATTAAGGACTAATGTAGTGAATATCCGTGAATTTGCAGGAGAAACTATTCCATATGGATAGTATATGTCATGTGTAACATCCCACTCTTGTGCACACTGAGCGAACTTATCTTTGAGGACACTTTCTCACAAGTGATCCGAACTATTATACTATTAAGCTTTTGATTTTGATTATGAGGCGTTATGGCATAGAAAGGCTCCATTGACTCATTTTTACTGAGTGTGTAGGATTTTGGACCTCAAGGATGCAGAGGAAATGATGGAACCCCTTGCACTCTGGATCGAGTCGGGGAGTGAACTTGGGGTTTGATTTTTTTATATGTGATATTAGTGCATCTGATTAGATGATATGATTATGGATATATTTATGACATGATTTGTTGATGATGCGGGATGAAAATATCATGTCGACTAGACTCACATGTGGAGTAGAGGGGTCACACATGACTACCAGAGACGTTGAGGGAGAGGTGTGGACAACAACCCTACCACATCCTACTAGCACTCCTGCCATGGCTTGAACTATAGGTTAAGGACTATCTAGTTCGAGAATACCCACAATTTCATGAGGGAAGACTGCGACAGTATCTCATGATGATTCTAAGGGGAGCACAATAAGGCAGGGGCCTTATTCATTAGAGTCCCTTGGTATCCCACAAGATCACCTGGCGGAATATTGATTCCAACACCTAGTGCTTCCTGAAGGGGCATGTTGTGTTGTTAAATAATAAATGAATAAACCTAGATGGCCTTAGGATGAATAACGTGATAAGAAAAAGTTAAAACAATTTCCCTAATAAAATGTCGCCCAACCTCGAAAATTAAAATCTAGGTCTAGGTGAAACTTTTTATAAAGGGAAAATATGTATGTACGAAAAAGGAAAATTAAAAATAAATAAATAAAAATGATAATCATCATTAATCATGTGTCGAGGAGGGGGTAAGTAATTCTTTTAATTTATAAAAATCTTTTGGGAGATAAAATTTAAAAAGGGAAAAAGAGGAAATAATGGTTTTGTCTCATATGTTAATTAAAAAAATTTATCTAAAAAGGAAAAAGGGAAAAAGTTAATTTTCTACACTTGCCAATTTGAGTTTTAAATGAAAAGGGAAAGAGAGAAATCTAAAAGAATTAGGAAACTAGGAAAAAGGGGGAAACATAAAAAGAAAGGGGAAACACAAGCAAAAGGCAGAAAATCTAACTTAGTAAGGTATCTAACTTTTAAGAACTTTCTAAATTAACTCAACTAGTAAATTAGTAAGGGGGAAAGTCATTAAAACTTGTAAGGGAATATGAGGACACCTAGGAGCGATTCTAGGAATGATTTTAGGTGGGTGAGGAAAATAGGGGTAATTATTTATTTAATGAAATTAATTTATGGAGGAATGAAGGGGATGGGTGACACATGTACGGAGAGGATTTTTATGAATTAAATTATCAAACATTAAATTAAATGGGATTTTGGGAAAGTAAAGAACTTCAAAACTCTATATAATAGAGGGAGGAGAAGGGTGATGGATCTATTATGTTATGTGTAACGTTACATTGAAAAAATTTATACTTGACTAACTTAGCTTGTGGGAGTTGGGATACCCAGCTCAGTGAGGAGTGGTAGCTTCACCTTGCGAGGTGAGCTAGGAGCTAGTTGATTCTCTGGTTAGTGTGTGTGGCCCTTTGCGGCTCGAGGGGCTAAAGGGGAAGAAGAGTACCCCTAGCATTGGTTGGCAGGTACTGGTGAAATATCATCGGTCAGCAAGCGGGAGTGGCACGAAGCATGCGGGACAACAACTCAGAGCGGACGACTTGGGCTACGATACTCTTCCGTGTTTCTGCATGGTAGATTGTTCGTATGATTTATTCTTTTAGTTATGTATGTCTAATTACGTGAAGAAAATTATTGTCTTAGAGTTCTAGTTGATGACTGAATTTCCCCCATATCCTTTAGCTCATTGTTGATTGAATTCCATGGCCTTCGATCCCTGCATGTCTTGAATGTATTATGGTTTACTGATTTGTGATGCTCGCGGTTTATTTTTTCCTTCGTCCCTAGCTCATCAGTCCATGCCTGAGCAGTCGGCCAGGATCCTGATCTACAGTCGTCACTTCGGTGTTAGTAGACCAATGGATCTAAATGCCCTTCTTTTCTGTGTGTGGATGATGAGCGAAGGAGGTTCTTGCAAGTTGTTTAGACCTGTTAGTTGTTCCAGGTAGTGTTATGTCTTGTGCCTTGATGCGATTAATTAACCCTATAATTTATTGGTTGATGGAGAAGTTTTTTTTAGCTCTGCGTTTTTATATAATGTTGGATGAATTTATTTCTGTGTTTTTACTTATTGCTGGAAACTCAAATCTACGTTGTGATCCCTCCTCGCAAACTTAACTCTAGGTTTGTTGATGGCATTTTTCTCTACGTGTTTTTTTTATATATTTAACTCTGCACTTTAATAGTTGATTATGATTTGAGTCGACATTATGTCCTCTTGTCCGACTGTCCCTTTTGACTATCACCACGATGTGTGGGTGGTTGATCGTTATGTATAACCACAGTTTTAATTCCTTCCCAGTTGTTAGCTGTAGTTGACAGTCAGATTGTATTTTTCTAGTTGTTTTTACCACTATATAAGTACTTCCTTCATTTGCTTATCCTAGCTTTGAATTCGTTCTTGTTGGGGAATTTTTACCCATCTATGGGCTGCTACAGAACTTGTTTTTTTTTCACTGTGCTTAAATTCTCTGCAAGTCTTTAAGTGAAGGTGATTTGGGCCTACGAATTTATACTCCTGGCCAACAAATTTTTCATTGCAATTTACCTATTTTTTCAGGCGAATTGGGCCTATGAAATTATAGTCCTGGCCAGCAAATTTTTTCATTTCAATTTACCTATTTTTAAAGGCGAAATGGACCTATGAAATTATACTTCTGGCCAACGAATTTTTTATTGCAATTTACCTGCTTTTAAAGGCGAATTTGGGCCTGTGACTCTATCCACCTGACCAACGATTTCCATTACAATTTAATCTATTTAAGAAGGAAAAATTGGCCCTGAAGTTTTATTGATCTATGACTTTTTTCTTTTGAGAATCTTGATCATCTCCCCATGATGGTACAATGGTATGGCAGCCATTTCTAACTACTATGACATAGATTTGTTGTACCTACATTGTTGAATCCCAGCTAAATGAAATCAAATTATCTATGTTCCTCACAAAGCCATTTATGATTGTATTATTTCCATGATTATTGCTCTCCGCTTTTATTTCCTAATTTTGTTCCATGGCTACAGGTATTACTTTGTTGATTAGCTTTATTCAAACCTTAATTGGTGCATGTTGCCTACTATTTCCAAGTGTCACCTCGCGAGTTGGGCCACTAGTTGGGACTGCGTCTTCATGTCTTTATTAACCTGGCGAGGTTTCTATTTAATCTATGCACCTTCTTGTCTCTTTGCATTGACCACACTGCCCTTTGACTGCGTGTAATGTATAACTTTAATTCTCATGTTGAATTCTGTAATGTATGGATTCTGTATAGATTTCCATAAGGTATATGCCATTAATTCTCATTGAATGCATATGGTAGTAATTCCCATCGAATGCATATGGCTTTAGTTCTCGTTGAATGTATAGCGACTTTTCTTAGAATGTGTAGGTTGATTTGTATGGCATTATATAGCTTGTAAAGTGTAGCTTGATTTATATGTAATGTATAGATTGATTTTATAACGTTTAATAATATCCTTAAATCTCATTGAATAGCATCGAGGTGACAATTATATACACATCAAGTCAGCGTTAAAATTGCTTGAATAATGTCAATGGCTCTTATTTATAACCACACAATAGCATAAAATGGTAGTAAAGATAGCATTGAAGTGGCATTAATTCAGACATAAATCACATTTAAGATAGCCCTTCTAGACAATAATGTCCTTTATTTTTATAAGCAACGTGGAGAACCTTTAAATGTTAAATAGATCACTTATTTTAATGGATAGTTTATATTTGATTGATAAGCACATTGATTGGGTTAAGTGATCTTCTGAGTGCGCACTATGATAACATATATGACCTGAGCATCTTCGTAACAGTTTGACCTTCGCACTTAGACATTTGGCTTATCATTTATTTTACGGGTTGTTGGCGGAGTCTGGTATTAGCTTGAGATTTTTCTTGATTGTAGTCATCTTGCTTATGTCGCCCTATTGTTTGGGGTATGGGTGTAGCCTTCTTGTCAGTATTTGTTTCCTAGCACATCAGAGTTATCTAGAGTTCTTGGTCAAGATAGGATGTGTCGTGCCAAGGTTATAGTCACGTCTATCCCTGGGGGGTGACATGATTCCTGATGAGGGGATCATTGCATGCCCTAAGGTATAGAGGCGAAGGATAACTTGGCTAAGGTTTGTGCCTTCTGTGTGGTTGTTGTTGGCTGATGTGAGCTACTATTAGTGCTTAGGTTATTACACCTTCATACTTTTGGCTCACTCACCTTGAGGTTCTAGTCATTGGTTTTCAAGGTCATTGCGTCGGGACGGGGGTGTTGTCCCTTAGCTTCTAGGCGAGGTCTTATTGCATCGGGTGGATAGTCGTAACTCTTTGTTGTTATATGCATGTTTTACATAGTTTCCCTTGTGCCAGTGCATGGAGTTATAGATTCCTGTTGCCTGGACTACATTCTTGCGTTTGTCGTCAGTAGTGTTGTTAAATTGCTTTTGTCCTCACCTTCTTGCCTTTAAAAAAAAAAATTGGGACCTCTTCTTCGCTCGTAGTTGTAACGATGGATTTGTTACATGTAGTATCAGAGCGGGGTTGAACCCACGACTTGGGAACACTACATCTTTCATTGATATGATATTTAATAATAATGTTGCTAATTAAGTTGACTTGTATTCATGCAGGTAATCATGGTTAGAGGATGCCATGGAGGAAAACGATGGGGTGCTAGGGGAGGAGTCATGACGCCTCCAACAGCATCCATGCTTGAGGCATCGAACCCCTAGGGAGACGAATAGGTTGCCAGGTAGGAGAAGATAGCAGTGGGTGATGTGGTTGGAATGATGAGGTATTTTCAATGGATGTCTGAGGCACCGATCAACCATTTGGATAGAGGTGAGGACAGGGCGCCACCACCCCCTGAGGGTCCATTGCGCACTCTGGTTGGTACTCGTAGCATTCACCGCAAACTCGAGAATGAAAAATTTGCTGAGTTCTTTGGTGCCCCAGACAATGAAGCTATCGAGGAATGGTTGGAGAATATGGCGATGTGCTTTGCATTTCATGACTATACCTCCAACATGAAGGAAGGTCCACATCGCGGTATTTCAACTGAAGGGGAGCACTCTTCTATGGTTGAAGACACTCCTATCGCAGCTGAACATGGTCATTGAAGACGTGTCATGGTAATTGTTCGAGAAATGGTTCCAAGAGAGATACCTGTCATAGGAATTCATTGAGTGTTAGCTCAATGAGTTCAACGCCTTATGAAAGGTATGTCGTATGGTGCCCAAGTACGAGACCCATTTTATGGATTTTCTTTGGTATGCGTCGCATATTAATACTAAGAAACGTAAGGTCAACATGTTTGTATTTAGCCTTAATGGCAGCATACGTGCAAGGGTTAGGATTTTGATGCCTCAAACCTTGCATGATGTCGTACAGAAGGCCCTCTTAGAAGAGGACAAGATTAATGCAGCATCATACACCAGCAAGACATATGATGGGATATCATGGCTTCCAAAGGGGATCCACTTTCAATACACCTCGATGACTGCCACCTTAATAGGAGACACCTTATTAGGGACTATAGCATCAACAGTAGCATCGACCGCAGCAGAAGCAATTTAGGCCTGTTCAATAGAACAGACCAGGATTCTAGGCCGGTGAGGAGCCACACTACCAATGCGACTACCCAATGGAGAGGAATAGAGTGTCTAGATTAGCTGAACCCACTACCGTGGGATATTTGGGAAAGGCCCATCGGATTAATACAGTGGTGAATAACCTCCAGGTAGAGAACCATTCAACTATGCTCGAGATGTCAGGTACCATCAATGACCATACGCTTAGTATTTTGATAGATCCCGGTGCTACCAAGAGTTTCATTTCTGGTGCAGCACTAAAAAGGATTAAGGTAAAGGCAGTCAAACAGGATGACTTTAGCTTCGTAGAGGTGGATTCAGGAGGCAAACATAATGTTGGAGGAAAGGTTATGGGATGTACCCTTAACCTGGCAGATTTTGTCACTAGGGCCAACCTGTACCTCACGATATTAGGATATTATGACATCGTGATCAGTATGGATTGGTTGGAATCTCATGAGGCTATACTCAACTGTAAGATGAAACGATTGATCTTGATCGATGATGACGAGAAAAGATGCATGATTGTAGGACGAAACCAGGGATTTTCCCTAAGGTTCATCTCTTCCTTGTAGCTACAGAAGAGTATGCACAAGGGAGGTAAGCTTTATGTGATCCTTCCGTTAAACTAGAAGGGAGTAGTGGAAGGTATAGAACACCTTCCTGTGGTGAGAGAGATTGCGGACGTCTTCCCAGAGGAGTTATCTGGGATGCTTCCGGAGAGGGAAATGGATTTTACTATAGACCTAAAACCAGGGACCGAACCAACAGCTAGAACTCCTTTTCGGATTTCGACCCCAAAGTTACAGGAGTTGAGAATGCAACTAAAAGAATTGTTGGACCTGGGACTGATACGTCCTAGTGTGTCATTGTGGGGTGTGCCTGTTATTTTCATACGAAAGAAGGATGGGTCATGGACACTATGTATTGAATACTGTCAATTGAACAAGGCAATGATCAAGAATCAGTATCCATTGTCAAGGATAGATGATCTGTTTGATCAGATGAAGGGTGTGATGGTTTTCTCAAATATCGATTTACGATTAGGGTATCATTAGTTACGGATCAAGGAGAATGATGTCCCTAAGACCACGTTTAAGATGAGGTTTGGACATTACAAGTTTATTGTTTTACCATTTGGACTTACAAACTCCCTCGTGGTATTTATGAGTTTAATGAAGGGGTTGTTCCACGAGTAATTGGACAAGTTCATCCAAGTATTCATACACAATATTTTAATTTACTCTTGGACAATAGAGGAACATGACAAGCACTTGCACTTGGTACTATTGTGTTTGCGAGAGCACAAATTGTATGGGAAGTTGTCCAAATGCTCATTTTATCAATCTAAGATTCACTACTTAGGGCATGTTATCTCCGACGAAGGTATCATCGTCGGTCCAACAAAGGTCAAGGCTATTATGGAATTTCCTGCAACACGAACGTCCCATACGTATGTAGCTTCATGGGTTTAGCAGGATACTATCGATGGTTTGTCGAGGGATTTTCGAAGATGTCAAATCCAATCATAGAGGTTCAAAAGAAGAAAATGAAGTTTGTTTGGACCGAGAAATGCACATAATATTTTAGGTGGCTCAAGGAGTTGTTGACAATGACATCGATACTAAAGTTCTCTGACATGGATGCAAACTTCATGGTATGCACTGACGCATCAAAGGAAGGCTTAGGTAGAGTCTTGATGCAATACGGTTGAGTGATCTCTTACATATTGAGGAAACTGAGAAGGCATGAGGAGAACTACATGACACACGATTTGGAGTTGTTAGCCATTGTATATTCCTTGAAGGTTTGGAGACACTACCTTGTTGGAAGAAAATTTGAACTAAAGATGGACCACTGTGGACTGTAGCACATCTTTATGCAAAGCAACCTGAACGTTCGACAATGACGTTGATCAAAATTTCTTAGCGAGTACGACTTCGAGATTACTTACATAAAAGGAATAGTGAACGAAGTGGCAGATGCATTGAGTCATAGACCACACATCTTTTCAGTGTTTCCTCTTCAGACAAATATACATGAAAAGATTATAATTTTACAGTGTGACAATGACTGGTACAAAGAGGTCAAGGGTTTTATCGGACAAAATGCAATGATGGTACCAAGATTTGAAGGATTTATGTTTGACGACGATGGATTATTGAGGTTTAAAAGTCAGATTTACATACAACTGAACGACGAGTTGAGGAGATCGATTCTAAGTGAGGCTCATAGAGCAGTGTACGCGGCTCACCCAGAACTCACGAAGATGAGGGTGGACCTTAAACCCTTATTCTTTTGGAAGGGAATGAAGGCATACATAGTCAACTATGTGGCCAGATGTCTAAAATGTCAGCAGGTAAATGCTGAACATAGACACCCAACATGATTACTACAGCCACACGCTATTCCAGAATCAAAATGGGAGGTTATTTCGATGGATTTTATTGTTGGGTTGCCACTGACGACAAGGAGACATGACTTGATTTTCGTAGTGGTTGACACTCTGACGAAGAGTGCTCACTTTATTCCGGTTTATATGACATATCAGGCACTTTACATAGCTAGATTTTTCATCAATGACATTGTGAGGTTGCATGGCATGCCTAAGAGGATTATATCCGATCGAGGATTGGTGTTTACTAGAGAATTTTGGATGAGTTTCCAAAAGGCCTTGGGAACCCAACTTAACTTCAGTACTGCGTATCACTTGGATATTGATGGGAAAATCGAATGAAGGAACCAGACCTTGGAGGACATGTTGTGCATGTACGTGATGGATGAACAAAAGTGTTGGGA
>JASDQU010014551.1:41636-53243 GCA_032191745.1 Picea mariana | reverse complement strand
ATCGGTATGGACTGGTTGGAATCACGTGAGGCTATACTCAACTGTAAGATGAAATGATTAATCTTGGTCGATGATGAGGGGAAAAGATGCGTGATTGTAGGATGGAACCAGTGATTTTCCCTAAGGTTCATCTCTTCCTTGTAGCTACGGAAGAGTATGCACAAGGGAGGTAAGCTTTATGTGATCCTTCTGTTAAACAAGAATGGAGTAGTGGAAGGTATAGAACACCTTCCTGTGGTGAGAGAGTTTGCGGACGTCTTCCCAGAGGAGTTATCTAGGATGTCGTCGGAGAGGGAACTGGATTTTACTATAGACCTAAAACCGAGGACTGAACCGATAGCTAGAACTCCTTATTGGATGTTGACCCCAGAGTTATAGGAGTTGAGAATGCAACTAAAAGAATTGTTGGACTTGGGACTGATACGTCCCAGTGTGTCACAGTGGGGTGCGCGTGTTATTTTCATACAAAAGAAGGATGGGTCATGGACACTTTGCATTGACTACCATCAATTGAACAAGGCAATGATCAAGAATCAATATCCATTGTCAAGGATAGATGATCTATTTGATCAGATGAAGGGTGCGATGGTGTTCTCAAATATTGATTTGAAATTAGGGTATCACTAGTTATGGATCAAGGAGGATGATGTCCCTAAGACTGCCTTTAAGATGAGGTTTGGACATTACAAGTTTCTTGTTTTACCATTTGGACTTACAAACTCCCCCGTGGTATTTATGATTTTAATGAGCGGGTTGTTCCACAAGTAATTGGAAAAGTTCATCCAAGTATTCATAGACAATATTTTGATTTACTCTTGGACAACAGAGGAACATGATGAGCACTTGCGCTTGGTACTACAGTGTTTGTGAGAGCACAAATTGTATGGGAAGTTGTCCAAATGCTCATTTTATCAATCGAAGATTCACTACTTAGGGCATGTCATCTCTGATGAAGGTATCGTCATGGGTCCAGCAAAGGTCGAGGCTATTATGGAATTTCCTGTGTCAATGAACGTCCCGTACGTACATAGCTTCATGGGTTTAACAGGATACTATCGACGGTTTGTCGAGGGATTTTCGAAGATGTCAAATCTGATCACAGAGTTGCAGAAGAAGAAAAAGAAGTTTGTTTGGACCGAGAAATGCACAGAATCTTTTAGGAGGCTCAAGGATTTGTTGACAATGACACCGATACTAAAGGTCCCTGACATGGATGAAAACTTCCTAGTATGCACTAACACATACAAGGAAGGCTTAGGTAGAGTCTTGATGCAATACGGTCGAGTGATCTCTTACATATTGAGGAAACTGAGAAGGCATGAGGAGAACTACATGACACATGATTTGGAGTTGTTAGCCATCATATATGCCTTGAAGGTTTGGAGACACTACCTTGTTGGAAGAAAATTTGAACTAAATATGGACCATTGTGGACTGCAGCACATCTTTATGCAAAGCGACTTGAACGTGTGACGACGACATTGGTCATAATTTCTTAGCGAGTACGACTTCGAGATTACTTACATAAAAGGAACAGTGAACCAAGTGGCAGATGCATTGAGTCGTAGACCACATGTCTTTTCAGTGTTTCCTCTTCAGACAAATATACATGAAAAGATTCTAACTTTACAGTGTGACAATGACTGGTACAAAGAGGTCGAGGGTTTTATTGGACAAAATGCAATGATGGTACCAATATTTGAAGGATTTACGTTTGACGATGATGGATTATTGAGGTTTAAAAATCATATTTACATACAACTGAACGACGAGTTGAGGAGCTCGATCCTAAGTGAGGCTCATAGAGCAGTGTACACGGCTCACCCAGGACTCACGAATATGAGGGCAGACCTTAAACCCTTATTCTTTTGGAAGGGAATCAAGGCATACATAGTCAACTATGTGGCCAAATGTCTAGAATGTCAGCAGGTAAAGGCTGAACATAGACACCCAACATGATTACTACAGCCACACGCTATTCCATAATCAAAATGGGAGGTTATTTTGATGGATTTTATTGTTGGGTTTCCATTGACGGCAAGGATACATGACTTGATTTTCGTAGTGGTCGACACTCTGACGAAGAGTGCTCACTTTATTCTGGTTTATATGACATATCAGGCACCTGACATAGCTAGATTTTTCATCAATGACATTGTGAGGTTGCATGGCATGCCTAAGAGGATTATATCCGATTGAGGATTGGTGTTTACTAGAAAATTTTGGATGAGTTTCCAAAAGGCCTTGGGAACCCAACTTAACTTCAGTACTGCGTATCACCCGGAGATTGACAGGCAGACAAAACGAATGAACCAAACCTTGGAGGACATGTTGTGCATGTACGTCATGGATGAACAAAAGTGTTGGGAAGAATTCTTACCACTGGTAGAATTCGCTTATAACAACAGTTACCAAAGAAACATTAAGATGGCGCCTTTCAAGTTTATTTATAGAAAACCGTGTCGGACACCTTTGAGTTGGGATTGGCTTGAGGATAGGGTTCTGGTGGGACCAGAAGCGATCCAAGAAATGGAAGAGAAAATGGAAAGAATAAGGCAAAGGATTAAAGAAGCACAGGATTGACAAAAGAGTTATGTCGATGCACACTATGTCGACCGTAGTTACGAGGTTGGCGATTGAGTCTTCTTGTGGGTAAAACAACATAGGAGTTTGATCAAGTTTGGAAGGGGAGATAAACTCTCTCCTAGGTTCGTGGGACCTTTCTATATTGTGGAGAGGAAGGGGTCCGTGGCCTATCGACTAGCCTTTCCTAATTATTTGAGTCGTATGCACGATGTTTTTCAAATATCTATTTTGAGACATTATATGAGTGATCCTACACATGTTATTGACATGATTTCCTTGAAGGTATCAGATGAGGGGGTGCTCACATCTGAGATGATCCACATATTGTATCATCTCATTCTACAACTATGACGTCGAACAGTAGATTAGGTCAAGGTCTAGTGGGATAACTATAGTCCACACTTGGTGACCTGGGAGGACAGATATGATATGCGCCAACAGTTTCCATTTTTGTTTGATAGATAGACTTTTGATACTTTGATACACACTATTTACGCACTTATACTGTGAAACTTTGGTATGAATTTTAGACCAAGAGGGGGTGTATGTAACATCACCCTCTTGTGCACACTGAGCGAACTTATTTTTGAGGACACTTGCTCGCAAGTGATCCAGATTATTATACTATTAAGACTTATATTTTGATTATGAGGCGTTATGGGTTGATGACATGTTATTTTGATGCATTTACATAGACATGTTCTATTGAATCAGTTTTACTGAGTGTGAAAGATTTTGGACCTCAAGGATGCAGAGGCATCGATGGAACCGCTTGGACTTTGGAGAGAGTCGGGGAGTGAACTTGGGGTTTGATTGTTTTATATGTGATATTAGTGCATATGATTAGATGATATGATTATGGATATATTTATGACATGATTCATTGATGATGTAGGCTGACGATATCTTGTCGACCAGACTCACATGTGGAGTAGAGGGGTCATTCACGACTACCATAGATGTTGAGGGAGAGGTGTGGACAACATCCCTGCCACAATCTACTAGCACTCCCACCATGGCTCGAAATGTAGGTTAAGGACTACCTAGTTCAAGAATACCCACGATGTCATGAGGGTAGACTACGATAATCGCTCACGATGATTCTAAAGGGCACGCAGTAAGGCAGGGGCCTTATTCCTTAGAGGCCCTTAGTCTACCACAAGATCACCTGGCAAAGTATTGACTCTAGGGTTTTTTTATGTCTACCAAATCAGTTAAGAGGCGAGTGGAACCCTTGGAGTACAGAGTGCATCCTGAAGGGCATGTTTCACAAGAAAAACACAAAGAGGCGAGTGCCACCCTTGGAGTACAGAGTGCGTTTTGAAGGGCACATTGTGCAAGGGAAAACGATTGAGGCGAGTGTCACCCTTGGAGAACCTAGTGCATCCTGAAGGGGCACATCATGCTGTTAAATAATAAATGAATAAACCTATATGGCCTTAGGACATATAACGTGATAAGAAAAATTTAAAACAATTTCCCTAATAAAATGTCGCCCAGCCTCAAAAATTAAATCTAGGTCTAGGTGAAACTTGCGGTAAATGAAAAATATGTATGTAAAAAAAAGGAAAAATAAAAATAAATAAATAAAAATGATAATTATCATTAATCATGTGTCGAGAAAGGGGTAAGTAATTCTTTTAATATATAAAAAAAATTTGGGGGATAAAATTTAAAAAGGGAAAAAGGGGAAATAATGGTTTTGTCTCATATGTTAATTAAAAAAATTTAACTAAAAAGGAAAAAGGGAAAAGGTTGATTTTCTACACCTTCCAATTTGATTTTTAAATGAAAAGGGAAAGAGGGAAATCTAAAAGAATCAGGAAACTAGGAAAAAGGGGGAAACACAAGGAAAAAGTAGAAAGTCTAACTTAGTAAGGTATCTAATATTTAAGAACGTTCTAAATTAACTCAACTAGTAAATTACTAAAGGGGAAAGTCATTAAAACTTGTAAGGGAATATGGGGACACCTAGGAGCGATTCTAGGAATGATTTTAGGTGGGTGAGGGAAATACGAGTAATTATTTATTTAATGAAATTAATTTATGGAGGAATAAAGGGGATGGGTGACACATGTACGGGGAGGATTTTTATGAATTCAATTATTAAACAATAAATTAAATGGGATTTTGGGAAAGTAAAGGACTTCGAAACTCTATATAATGGAGGGAAGAGAAGGATGATGGATCTATTATGTTATGTGTAATGTTACACTGTAGAAATTTATACTTGACTGACTTAGCTTGTGGGAGTTGGGATACCCAGCTCGATGAGGAGTGGTAGCTTGACCTTGCGAGGCGATCTGGGAGCTAGCTAATTCTTTGGTTAGTGTGTGTGGCCCTTTGCGGCTCAGGGGGCTAAGGGGGAATAAGAGTACACCTAGTATTGGCTGGGAGGTACCGTTGAAGTCTCATCGGTTGACAAGCAGGAGTGGCATAGAGCGCGTGTGACAGCAAATCACATGGTAGATTGTTAGTATGATTTATGATTTTAGTTATGTATGTTTAATCAGGTGAAGAAAATGATTGTCTTAGCATTCTAGTTGATGACTAAATTCCCCCCATAGCCTTTAGCTCAATGTTGATTGAATTCCATGGCCTTCGATCCTTGCATGTATTGATCGCCTTATGGTTTATTGATTTGTGATGCTTGCGGTTTATTTTTGCCTTCGTCCGTAACTCATCAGTCCATGCCTCAACAGTCAGCCAAGAGCCTGATCTATAGTCATCACTTTGGTGTTAATAGACCTATGGATCTAAACGCCCTATTTTTTGTGTGTGGATGATGAGCGAATGAGGTCTTTTCCAGTCGTCTAGCCCTGTTGGTTGTTCCAGGTAGTGTGATGTCTTGCGCCTTGATACGATTAATTAACCCTACAATTTATTGGTTGATGGAAATTTTTTTTTTAGCTCTGTGTTTTTAGATAATGATGGATGAATTTATTTCTGTGTTTTTACTTATTGTTGGAAACTCAAATCTGTGTTGTGATCCCTCCCCGCAAACTTAACTCTAGGTTTGTTGATGGCATTTTTCTCTGCGTGTTTTTTTTTATATATTTACCTCTACATTTTAATGGTTGATTATGATTTGAGTCGGCTTTATGTCCTCTTGTCCGACAGTCCCTTTTATCTATCACCACGATGTGTGGGTGGTTGACCATTATATATAACCACGGTTTTAATGCCTTCCCCATTGTTAGTTGTAGTTGACAACTGGATTGTAGTTTTTTGGTTGTTTTTACCACTGCAGAAGTATTGCCTTCATTCGATTATCCCATCTTTGAAGTCGTTCTTGTTGGGGAATTTTAACCCATCTCTGGGCTACTACAGAACTCGTTTTTTTTTCACTGTGCATAAATTCTCTACAATTCGTTAAGTCAAGGCAATTTGGGCCTGCGAATTTATACTCCTTGCCAACGAATTTTTCATTGCGATTTACCTATTTTTTAAGGCGAATTGGGCCTGCGAAATTATACTCTTGGACAACAAAATTTTTCATTGCAATTTACATGTTTTTAAAGGTGAATTTGGCCTGCGAAATTATACTCCTGTCCAATGATGTTTTCATTGCAATTTACTTGTTTTTAAAGGCAAATTTGGGCCTGCGACTCTATCCACCTGGCCAACGATTTCCATTACAATTTAATCTCTTTATGAAAGAGAAATTGGCCCTGAAGTTTTACTGATCTATGACTATTTTCTTTTGAGAATCGTGATCATCTGCCCGCGATGGTACAGTGGTATGGCAACCATTTCTAACTACTATGATAGAGATTTGTTGTGCCTGCGTTGTTGAATCTCAGTTGAATGTAATCGGATTATCTATGTGCTTGGCAAAGCCATTTAAGACAGTATTATTTCCACGATTATTTCTCTGCGCTTTTATTTCTTGATTACATTCCATGGCTAGAGGTATTACTCTGGCGATTGTCTTTATTGAGACCTCAATCATTGCATGTTGCCTACGATTTCCAAGTGTCACCTGGCGAGTTGGGCCACTGGTTATGACTGCGTCTTCATGTATATATTAACCTGGAGAGGTTGTTATTTAATCTCTGTGCCTTCTTGTCTCTTTGTCTGCCTTGTCATTGACCACACTACCCTTTGCCTACGTGTAATGTATAACTTTAATTCTCATGTTGAATTCTGTAAAGTATGGATTCTGTATAGATTTTCATAAGGTATATGACATTAATTCTCATTGAATGCATGTGGCAGTAATTCCCATTGATTACATATGTCTTTAGTTCTCATTGAATGTATAGTGACTTTTCTTAGAATGTGTAGGTTGATTTATATGGAATTATATATCTTGTAAAGTGTAGCTTGATTTATATGTAATGTATAGCTTGATTTATAACATTTAATAATAGCCTTAAATCTCATTGAATAACATCGAGGTGACAATTATATACACAACAAGTCAGCATTAAAATTTCTTGAATAGCTTCAATGGCTCTTATTTATAACCACACAATAGCATAAAATGGCAGTAAAGATAGCATTGAAGTGGTGTTAATTCATACATCGATCACATTCATGATATCCCTTCTAAACAATAATGTCATTTATTTTTATAAGCAGCGTGGAGCACCTTTAAATGTTAAATAGATCACTTATTTTAATGGATATTTTATGTTTGATTGATAAGTGCATTGATTGGGTTAAGTGCTCTTTTGAGTGCGCACTATGATAACATATATGACCTAAGCAGTGTGGTAACAGTTCGACCTTCACACTTAGACATTTGACTTATCAGTTATTGTACGGGTTGTTGGCAGAGTCAGGTATTAGCTTGAGATTTCTCTTGATTGTAGTCATATTGCTTTTGTCACCTTGTGGTTTATGGTATGGGTGTAGCCTTCTTGTTAATATTTTTTCCTAGTACGTCGGAGTTATCTAGAGTCCTTGGTATAGATAGGATGTGTCGTGCCAAGGTTATAGTCGTGTCTATCCCTGGGGGACGACATGATTCTTGATGAGGGGATCATTGTGCACCCTAAGGTATAGAGGCGAAGGATAACTTGGCCGAGGTCTGTGCCTTCCGTGTGGTTGTTGTTGGCTGATGTGAGATGTTGTTAGCTCTTAGATTGTTATGCCTTCATACTTTTGGTTCGCTTGCCTTGAGGTTCTAGTCATTGGTCGTCAAGGTTGTTGCGTCAAGATGGGGGTGTTGTCCCTTAGCTTGTAGGCAAGGTCTTGTTGCGTCAGGCGGAGAATCATTCCTCTTTGTTGTTCTATGCATGTTTTGCCTAGTTTCCCTTATGCCAATGCGTAGAGTCATAGTTTCCTATTGCCTGGACTACGTGCTTGCATTTGTTGTCAATAGTGTGGTTAAATTGTTGTCGTCGTCGACTTCTTTCCTTTAAATATAAAATAAAAATTGAACCTCTACTTCGCTCGTAGTCATAACGATGGGGCCGTTACATGGCTCCCCAAGGAGAGAACTACCGTTTTCCATTAATGTCAAAGGGGAAGAGATAGTCACATTGATGTGATTTAGATGACTACTAATGAAGAGAAATGTCATGTCTACATGTTTCCATCAATGAATAGTGTTGGCATCAATGTTGGTATTTCCATCAATGTCAAAGGGGGAGATTGTTGCATTATGTTGTCATTGATGTGAAAGAGTTGATGTCTTGTCATAGTATCATTGATGTATTGATTGATGTCCTATGTTTTCATAGATGTAATTGATTTCAAAGATGTCAAGTGGTATCATAGTGATGTATTGTCATGGATTGATGTATAGATGAGATTATGTAAAGGTTGGTCATTATTTTCTTCTCATGGTTATTAGGAATAACCAAATGGATGAATTTCAAAGTGGCCCCCTTATGGTGAAATCCCTCATGGGAAGACGCTCTTGGAAAAATTTCTTAAAGAGGTCCCCTTATGCTGAAATCCCTCATGGGAAGACTCTTTGTGAAGTCCAAATGGTGAGGTATCCCAACATTGTGGTCAGGGAACTCAAGTTTTTTTAAGGAATAATGTAGTGAATATCAGTGAATTTTCAAGAGAAACTATTCCATATGGATAGTATATTTCATGTCATTTCTGTTGATATGTGGAACATCACATAACTCCTCACGGTTAAGGAGTTATGGTCATGTCAAGTTGGAGAACCCTCATGAGTTATCTAGAATCCTCTAGAAGGTCAAAGAAGTCAAATTATTCTAGAAGCTCCTAGAATAAGTTGATCAACCGAACTGGTTAGTCATGGGTTAAGTGGTTGTAGCAAGAAAATGATTAAAAATAAATTAGTTGCAACTGGAATTGGAGAGTTTACTATTTGTGGAAAAAGTGGATAAGTGGACAAAGTTGGTTAAGTGGACAAAATGGTTAAGTGGATACTTCTAGAGGAAGCTACTTGGAGAGTATAAATAAGAGAGAAAGGGTATACCATTAGTATCCATTGATAATATTGATTATCTACAAGTGACTGAGGTAAGCAAAGGATATCTAAGGAAAATATGAGAGGGAAGGTGAAGTAAAGAAGGATGAAACATAAGAGAGGATAAAGTCATTTGATGATCCTTTTTAAGGTATGTTATTTACAGGTCTTCTCACCATTTTCAAAATAAATTTTGTTCTAGAATTATTCAAACAACTAAATCTTGAGGATGTTAAGAAAACATATCCAAGTAAATCTGATAAAAATTTCAGCTTGTGGGTCATTGTATTTTGGGAGTTACACTCCCTAGAAAATAGGGTTTGTGTCTAGTCTTGAAACTATTCTAAAACGTTTGTTTCAGGTAAAAACATCATAAATTATTCATAATAGATCCAAATTCAATTATACTATATTTATTGGTTATAGTAAAGTTTGAAGTATGTTGTGTACTATTTTTCAGGTCGATACAGAAAATATTCCATGCAGGGCATTATGTAGAAGTTCTCTCTATAATAAGTGAGAATTCAACAAGGTATGATATTTTTGGTATAACTCATTTTGTGGGAGGTTCCAAGTAGTGAAACCTGGAAGAATTACAAACAAGACACTGAAGAACATTTTGTACAATTTTCAGACATTTATTCATTACATGTACAAATTTATGATTGTTTCAATATAGGGTTGTTGACTAATCCAAAATTAGTCATGTGAGACTAAAGTAAAGTTTGATGAAAATGCTAGTTTCTTGTTATTGAAGTTAAGGAAGGTTTGCAAGTATATGATCACATACACCAGGTATTTTACAAAGTTACATATCTGATTTGGATGATGATATTGATAAGACAGGTTGAGGTGACATGTTGTGCATAGTTTATGCACTTGTATTGGTATAGACTGTTGGTACAATTTGACAAAATTCATTCTATCAACAAGTTGGGTCTTGTACTTGAGGGTTGGATTCCTTGCATCTTGGTTGGTGCTGAGATATGTAGGTTGGGTCCTACATTGAGATTTGGTACTCTCTTGAAGTTAGTTCTCTATTTCAGTTGATGCTGATAAAATCCAAGGATTGTAGTCCATAATACAAAAGAAACTTATACATGTATTTGGTGTTCCTTGTGTTCTTTATTGTGATTGTGCATAGCTCTTTATTGTTAATGTATGCCATTAATATAGATTCACCTGAAATCAATTAAGTATGAAAGAATGTAATAAGTAATGATGTTGTGAATGGTGATTGCTAACTAAAGTTTTGTGAGAAGTGTAAAAATATCCCTCACACTTATTCACCCCCCCCCCTCTCAGTGTGATTGGTGTGTCCAAAAATTCCAAGAAATATAACTATGGTGTGATTTGTTACACCATTTGCAATGTTCTGGATCCAAATAGAGGATACTTACATGAATTTTTATTAATTCATTAGATATTCCATGTAATGAGAAATGATATTCCATTTGAGCGACCGAGTCCATTATGTCTGAACCATCAAATATATTCACCTCTACTTTAGGAAGACATAGTTCATGAGAAAGGGTGAGAAAGGGGGTTAGAATGAAAGGCCATGGAATGGGATGAGTCAACGTCCTCTTGTTTTGAAGGATGTTTAGAGAATATATGACCCAAGATGGATTTATGAATCCATGGAATAACATATTTTACATCAGAATAGATTTTTTCAAGTGTAGTGAGCCTGGAATTTATTGTAGCAATTTCGGTAGTAACTTGAATTAAATTGTGATTGTTCTGGTATTGAGCTTCTTTGAATTAATTGTCAATATTTTTCAAGGAATTTTCTAGGGAAGTGATGTGGTTTTCAAAGTGTTGGTTGCAGGTTTTCATTGGGGAAATGAGTGGGAAAGAAAAGGGTTGGTGGTTCCACACAGAATGGATTATGAGAGAGTGGTATCACTATGGTTAGTGAAAAACTATGTATCAAGTGATATAGGTCCCAGATAATGGTATCAGGGAGAGTGGGTGCATCCACATAAAAAAGGATTATGAGAGAGGGTTGACCATACCCTTATCCATACTACCTTATTTCCAAAGGACATGAAGGTAGTCTTCCTGAGTGTTGTTCTTAGTGCCGCTATAGTAGTGAGGTAGTCCCATGGATGAACTATGGCTAGTTTCATGATACTTATAGGACTCCTGATATACTTGAGTGTTATAAAAACACGATCACAAAGCAATAAAATAAAACAAATGCATAAATAAAACATAGAAGATACATAATAAAATAGAGACACATATATATGTGGTTCACCCAGTGTGGGCTACGTCCACCAGAAAAATTTCTAGCTCCTTCCTTTTAATTATCCAACAAAATGAAGGGATACAACCTACAATGAACCCATTGTAATTTCCTCTTCTTTCTCTCACAATCTCTTCTCTTAGAATACAATAATCACTCACATACAAAGTAGTAATACAAATCCCTCATAAAATAGGGTTTTCCTCTAGGGAAAAAATCCATAAAATAACTTCTATCATCAGATCTGCGACCTTATAAGGAACACTACAGATTAACTACGAAATTACAATATTTTACAAGGTAATTTTTCCTTCGAGGGTTTCTCCCCTTGACCACGGATGCCCACATACTCTGTAGGGTGGAAAGCCCACCC
>JASDQU010014551.1:19087-34843 GCA_032191745.1 Picea mariana | reverse complement strand
TGATTATATTTTCAAGGAAATTTAGGTACATTTTTAGGTTCTTAGGTTCGAAGATTGATTCGATACAATATTTTTATAAGTAAATAATATTTTTATAGGTAAATAGTTTGGTTAAAAAAATATAAAAACCAAAGTATTAAGCATTCTCAAACCATTTCATGCAACGTTGATGTCAATGAAATCTATTGATTTTACTGATTGATTCTCTATCTCACCTCTTACTTGTACATGACAATATCCTTCACACTTCAAATGTTCAAATGTGAGATAGATAACAACCTTCTCGTAATATTCTAAATTTTGTATTGACATTTGATGGAAAAAATACTAATTTACTATACATATTGTTCAATATAGGAAAATAATATTGATTAGTGTATTTCATAGAGACATTTGTGCAAATTGAAAAACTATATCAAGATCATTGTAGTTTGAATACGGACTTGACAAATCCAATTGCAACACTTTGTTGTTTGTCTCAAAGTTCCATAACTCTTATCAAATGTTATAGTGAGCACAAGGGGGTTGTTGCCTGCCATTTTCATACAAAGCGATTTGAATGGAAAATTTTGTTCAATACGATTTTGTGTAGCATCCAATAAATGGAGAAATCTCCCCATTGGAGGAAATACATGGAAAGAACAGTCAATAAACACTTGACATGTAATGGGTCATTGTGGAAGTTGACATGTTTTTGGAACAAGCCATGCCACTGACATGCCTCGTGTCAAATTTTTTAGGATTGGAATGTCTATTTTAATAACTATTATTGTCACTATGCCACAATTCACTCTAAAGACTATGTAATGTTATGGATTTCTTCTTTCTTGATAATTGATATCTCATCAATCAAAAATAAAAACTATATGAATTAATGATTCTATAATATGGTTAATTGGGTTTAATTATTCTACAATGTAATGGACATCAGATAATCAAGAGATTGTACATCTCTCGTATGTTAGAGTCCACAACCCTTTCCAAAGTTTTATATGCGTTCCTTCTTATCCTCAATTTACAATCTCTTTAACAAATTCTCCGGCATCTGATCATCCGACCTCAAAGTAGATATTTTTATTTTTACTTTTGAAGAGGGGGTGTCAAGATCGATAACTAAGTGGTGGATTCTAATTGTGGTGCATGTGCAATGGAAGCAAAATGTTTTCTTGAGACATTTATGAGGTGTGGAGCACATTCACAATGTTGGCAATATTATTGTGTACAATGTTCCCAACCTATACTTAAGCAACCACCTTGACACTAGCCGATTTGGCTCATTTCTTTAGTTTTGTATACATATACACTTATGTTTATCATGCTAAATAAACCACTATATAAAAAGGAAATAAAAAATCTAAAATAACCCTTTATGTAAGCCAAACACATTTCGACCTTAAAAACTTGGATATAATAATTAGGGTTTTATTAATTTTATTAAGAATTTAGGAATTTTATTCTTTCATCATCTATCATAATTATAGTTAACTCAAAATTATTTGACAATATCCTCTCACATCTTTTAACATAAAATAACAATAATACTTTTTAATAACAACAATAATTTTTAACTTAAAAAAATTATCTTAATTATAATTTAAAAATTATTTCAAAATATCCTTTATCACATTTTTTTAAATAAGAATAATACTTTTTAATTTTAAAATATCTTAATTATAGTTTAAGAATTATTTCACAATGTCCTCTGTCACATATTTTTGTAGTGGTCTAAGAAAACACAACATACAAACTCTTGCAAAACGAAATCCATACCAAAAAATAACAACAATACCTTTGTGTTAAAAAAATAAGAAAATAAAATTGTAAACATCTTATTAAAAAACAATGAACTCCATTAGCTACTCGTAGATTAAAAGATTAATCAGATTAAAAGATGGACTCCATTAGTTACTCATGGATTCTATCGATTGACTTTTCATGAACAAACAAAATAAATATTCCTTTTATTTGTACATGTGTGTTTGATATATATACAACAACCTTAAGATAATAGGGTATAGATACTACATATATTTATTTAGACTATTTAGTCATTTATGTTGGAAACATTTAGTCATTTATGTTGGAAACATGTTAACTAATTTTTCATTAAGTTAAATGCATGTTAAATGTACATGTATGTAGTTATATTAGTAATATGCATGTATGTATTTTGTTTGTGAAGAAATTGTGTATTAGTGAATCTAATTATAATTAGTTAGTTTAATTATTTGAGAGATGTTATATAAAAGTATACTCATAGAAGTGTAATTCAATGTGTAGTAGAATGTGTGAGCAAAACACAATAAGGAGATGATGGTTGTATTCCTGTGTTGACTACTGTAATTCTCTTTTAAATAATAAGAATAACGATAATCATTACTCATAGTCTTTTCCAACATTAGATTTCCACATAAATCACTGTATCAATTGTGTGATTAATACTTTATTGTGTTTGATTTGATGTTCTCAATTTTATGATATGTTTATGCTTTGTTTTTACTTCCATTACCCAACCAGTGGTATCAAAGGGATGAGCTGAGCGGAGTTGACCTGGCAGATGTGCTTAAGATAAAAGAGGAGCTCGATCTGTATGTCGTATAATTGAGAAGGACGAATTCGTATGAAGGGGCGATATTTTTTGCCCTATCGCACATAATCCTCTACAAGGAAAGCAATAACTTCTCCTTACCTTCAGATCGTCAGGTTTTCCAAGTTCATTGCTCCCTTGTAGTAGCGGGAGGAACGATAATAGGGAATCATCGCTTCCTACAGCGTACAGAAGAAACGGTATTGGCGATAACTTCGTCATCATCACTCTATACATAGCAATAGGAAGGATGCTCGTTTTTCATCGCTGGAGTGGCCTTGTGGAGGAAGCGATGACCGTGAAAGGTTATTCATATTAAAGTTCGAGGTATATGTGTTGAACACGTGTATGAAAGCTGTTTATGCACAAGAGGTATGAAGCTGAAAGTTATGGGGGATCACATTATTTCTTGAACAAAATTTGATAGCGAATCGACCTTATAAGCACAAGATATATTGTATGAAGGAGAGTTTTTCATTATGCACATGATGTACCTTATAAAGGATTTCCTTTATAAATAAATGGATGGATGAATGTTATAATTTGTTTAACTATTTCTTTAGTAGAAGGTTTTAAGATAAATATTTAAAAATATTTGGACTTTCGATGAAATCTTTTGATTAAATATTTTATCTTTTAATTAAATATTTGGGGTTCAAATATATCATTGTTTCTCCATATTATGAACTTAGTTTTATAAACTGTGGTTTGAGAGTTTGTGTTAATGGAAAAAGTACAGAGTTCGAAGTTTGAGTTGGAGAAATTCAATGGAAAAAATTACTTTGAGTTATGGAACCTCATGATGCAGCAAGGCAACAACAAGAGCAATGTTGGTTGACTCACCGTGAAAGAAAAAAAATGTATTTACTTTGAGTTGTAAAATTATTGATTGCATATAAATTGCTATATGTCTGTAATACCTGGATAGACATGTGTACCCCTAGCTTATCAAGTCACCTATGAAAAGTTTAGACACAAATTTAGGTAAATTGAATATGTGGGGGGGATGTTTGTTGGGTTAACCTTGACTCTGTGAAAGAGTTAATGAGTTAAACATGGTTTTTAGGCCAAGGCACATGTTTTTTCGGGTCCTTGTTTTTTGGGTAGCCCATGGTTTTGTGTCCATGTATTGCATGTAATGAAACCTATAAAAGGCTTAGTGAATTCCATTGTAAATGGGCCTAGAGGTAAGTGGTGAAGGCTTACTTGGTCGGCTTGGATGGATTGGGTCAAGGGAATGTTCATGTTAAGGTGGAACACTGAGACTCCTGTGTAAAGTCTGTGGAGGTGAGAGACAAAGGTTCACTTGGGTTGGTTTGGTAAAAAATGGTCAAAGTTGTTTGAATGCAAAGTTAGAGGTGGAGCAGTGTGTCCATGTTAGAAAGGTGGGTCTATAGAAAGGTTGATGTGTTGGAAGGTCAATCAAGTGTTTGACAATATATGATGAAGGTAAGTTCATATCCATGGAACTTGGAAAGTATTGCAAGGAAGGTCAGATCGAATAGGCATGTTCAATAATGCCAAGTTGCAACAATAGTTGTGGACAGAACTAGTTTTTCTATCTGGTAACTCGGTCACCATCGGTTGCAAAAGTCAGGAATATTCATCAAGAGGTATGAATAGGTCATCTAGTAATTACTCAAATGTGAAATTATTCAATTGTGGTGCTTATGTTTTTTATCATCATTTTAAGTAGGAACCAGATAAAATAGGTAGATATTTGATACAATGATGATGTTAATGGATGGAGACTGTGAGATCCTACTACCCACAGAATCATCATGGACAAAGATGCATTGTTTGATGGATATCCTTTTATAAAAGATGAAAGGTTCAAAGCATGATTGGTAGTAGAAGGGTATTTGGAAGGTATTGATTTCCATGAAATTTTCTCAGCAGTTGTTAAAAACTTGTTTCTATTCATGTTGTGTTAGCACTAGTTGTGTTAGTAAAACTAGATGTTAAAATCGTTTTACATGGATTTTTTTGGATAAGGGGATGTATTTGGAACAACCAGAACGGTTAGTTCAGAATCCCAACAAAAGATTTGTTTGCAAACTCAAGAACCATTGTATGGCCTGAAGCATGTTCGGAAAATGGTACAAAATATTTGATTCCTTCATGGCGAGTTAAATTTTACAAGAAGTGAGTATAACCATTTTGATTATGGTACATTCATTATCTTGGTGTTATATGTTATTCTTGTAGCAAGCACAAGCATGTTTGTTATCAGCAGGTTGGCTCAGTGATAAAAAAATGGAAGGATTAATTAACAAATTGACTTAATTAGATGCTCATAAATGATTAAAGAGTCCAGCTATTAATAACCATGTTGCAAATAAGAAAATTAAATAGCAACAAGAATGAGACAAAGACAACAAGAACTTGATAACAAAGTTCACCAATATGTGGCTACATCTCGAGGATCGCTTCCAAGTGGAGGACCTCTTTATTTATCTTCAAACAATCAAGTTCTCTTTACAATGGCTCCTTGCTATTACAAATAGGCTTCTGATATGTTGTAAAATACCTCCTTGTGCATATGCACACATGCCTCAATAAAATCCTCTCAAAACATGACAAAATTCCCCTCAAAACATGAGAAATGGGCTCAAAACTCCAACTCTTCTTTACATTCCCTGCATAAAAAGTACCCCCTAAAGCTAAATAAGACCATTTTATATAGTTTTTAGGATCATATGAGGAATCCCAACTTCCCACAAAGATCTGGCCTCTTTTTGGCATCAAATCCCCCTTCAAACGGTCAAAATATCCTCACAAATGCCCAATCTAGGCCAAACTATAGGAAAAAAATACCCACCCATGCATAAAAATATAAAATAGCTTCTAGGGGAGGGCGTGCACTCGAAATTAAGGTCATATGGAATCATAAGTAGCCAAGCACCAGCCTACGTGCTGGCCCCTTTTCCGAATTTACTGGTCACATGTGGTAATGGGATAGGAACGCGCCCTTGGGGTGCGCCTAAACCCTTGGTTCTATCCCCTGCCTTATTTGGTGGTAAGTTGTTTATCATGCATGTTGGTGGTTATATACATGGTGCCCACACCCTATTCATTATGGTCGTAGGTAATGTAATGAAACCGTATCCCCAACCCCCTTCTGCCCCATACACTTATACATTTTATTTTATATAATTTAAAGTGGGTTTTAACCCACAATCTCTAGTGTTGGAGCATTGTTCATTGGACCTCTCCCAAATCTTTTATCTAGCAATAGGTCATGGGTTCGAATCCCATGAGCCCCGAAAACTTTTAAACTTCCATCCAGTGATAGGGTGCCACATGGCAGCCCACATCTGGGCCACATGGCACCTCTTCATTTACCTGAAAAGTGCCACTTGTCAAAATTTGAGTGGATCTACCCTCTGCCCAGTCAAATTGCTTCTATACTACCACATGTCTCAATGCTATGTGAGCATGATAATGTCATGCTGACGCCAACATTGACTTTTTTTTTGCCTATTGACCTGTTGACTTTTTACCTTTTTTGGGAAAATGGTCAGAGTATGATAAATCTTGCATACATTGTCCATTTGAGAAAGTAAATATATGGCCAGAATCAGCGCGGGGAGATGGTAGAAATGGAATCGATTTCATTCAATTATGAGAAATTTCATTTTTTAGCATTTTTTGGACCTGGGGAGCCTCTTGGATCATTCCTCCCCACTTGGAACCTTTTGGACCACCAAAAGTTTGGTATCAATTGGTAAATAAGTGAGGATATTGTATCCTCACCTTTCTAGTCTCCATCCACTTGTCCTGACTTGTATTTGTGCCCTTCATTCCCACTCGAAGATACTCCAGATCACCCCTACGAGAAGTATAGACTCTTTTGTCCAAAATGGTGTCTTCCTGCAACTCGTTCATATATTCAGGAGAAAAATATTCTATGGTAGGAATCTTAACATTCTCTCCTTGATCCTTGATCTTAGGAATCTCATACAATCGCAATTTTTCCACATTTACAACTGAATAAATTTTCATATATGGAGACAATTCTAATCTGAAAGAATTAATACCAATCTTTTCTAAAATTTCAAAAGGACCATAAAGAATTGGTTTAAGATTTTTACCTTCTCCTTGCATCCTTTCCTTGCTGATGTATAACCAGACTTGATCTCCTTCTTTGAATTGATGATCAACTTGATGCATATCATGCCTCGCCTTGTACTTGGCTTGGATTTTCTCCCACTATTCTTGTACCGCATGATGAATCAACTGGATCCATTCAATTAACTTTGTATCCCTGCCCACATCACTATGTCCTTCTACTGCAATGTCTTTCCCAAAGACAGAATCCAAAGGAGACTTTGGCAAGTACCCCAAACATGTTTCAAATGGAGATCTTTGAGTAGAAGNGTATCCCTGCCCACATCACTATGTCGTTCTGCTGCAATGTCTTTCCCAAAGACAGAATCCAAAGGAGACTTTGGCAAGTACCCCAAACATGTTTCAAATGGAGATCTTTGAGTAGAAGAATGCTTGGCTCAGTTATACGCATGTTGTACATAACACAAATGTTCATCCCAAAGATTAGGATGTTTGTTTCAATATGCCCAAAGTAGATTCCCTACTGTCTTGTTCACCACCTTTGTCTACCCGTTTGTCTGTGGATGAAATTATGTGCTCTTCTTTAACTTGGTGTCAATAAGTTCACACAAGCTTGACCAAAATTTCCCAAGAAACCTAGAGTCTCTATCAAATACAATAAAAGTAGGTAACCCAAAATGAACCCATACATTTTCAAAGAACATTTGAGTTGTTTGTTCAGCCGTGACTTGCTTTTTACATGGAATTAGAACACACATATTAGTGAATCTATCCACAACTACATACAGGTAATCATGACCTTTTCTAGATATAGGCAAACCCCCAACAAAATCCATAGATACACTTTCCCATGATCTAGAAGGAATAAGCAGTGGAGTGTACAATCCCAAATTTCTATTACTTGGTTTGCCTATTTCACACATAGTACATCCCTTTACATACTTAGACACATTTTCATGCATTTGAGACCAATAACAAAATCTTTGTAACGAGCAACTATTTTATCTACACCAAAATGTCATACTATAAGAGAAGTATGTGCCTCCCTAATGACATGGAATCTTTCACTTTATGGAATACATAATTTTCCCAAATGATACAAAATTTTGTCTTTAATATGATAATTTAATTCTTCTACTCTTTTACCATGACTTAAAGTTGCATAGACTTACTTAAAATATTTGTCCACATCATATTGTTCAATGTAACTTTCATGAGTAATTGAATTGTGTTTAAGGATTGTAGCAATTGTACTAGGAGGCCTAGATAAAATGTCAACAACTTTATTATGAATGCCCTTTTAATATCTGATGACCAAGTGAAATTGTTGTAAAACCCCCATCCATATAAAATTCCTTGATTGTTGTAGCTTAGTTTATGATTGTACATACTATAATGGTTGATAATCAGTATGTATTATTATTTCTTTGCCCATTAAATAATGTTTCCACTTTTTAACACTTTGTACTAGAGCATACAATTCTTTATCATAGGTTGGATAGTTAATTATTGTTGTAGTGAAGGTCTCAGAATGATAGCATATGGGTTTTCTATGCTGCATCAACACTGCCCCCATGGCATAGTCACTTGCATCGGTTTCAATTTCAAAAGACTGTTGGAGATATGGCAATGCCAGAACAGGAGCTATACTGATCTTTACTTTCAAAGTATTGAAATCCTTTTGTTGGCTTCCTCCCCACTAAAATACTCTTTTCACACTTATCAAAGCATGTAAAGGTGTTGCAATCAGAGAGAAGTTTTCAATAAACTTCCTCCAATACTGTGTTTCCCCCATGAAGCTTCTTACTTCAGTTACATTTGTAGGATTTGGCCAATTTATAATAACCTCAACTTTAGAGGGATCAATCTCAATCTCTCCACCCCCTATAATGTAACCCAAATATACAAGAGATGTTTTTCCAAATTCACATTTTGACAACTTTACAAAAAGTTTCTCTCTTTGCAACACTGAAAGTATCTTCCTAACATGTTGGACATGCTCTTCCCTCATCCTACTAAAAATAAGAATATCATCTAAGTAGACTATTACAAACTCATCAATGAATGGCCTAAATACATCACTCATAACATGCATGAAAGTAGCAGGTGCATTACTAAGCCCAAATGGCATCACTAACCATTCAGACAATCCCTGTTTTTTTTTAAAAGCAGTTTTCCATATATCCTGTTCAACAACCCTGATATGATAGTAACCACTTCTTAAGTCTAACTTAGTAAAATAAACCACATGTTTCAATTCATCTAATAAATCATCAATGTGAGGCAAATGGTAATGATTTTTTACCGTCATTTTGTTCAAGGCTCAAAAATCCACACACATGTGCCATGTGCCATCTTTCTTTGGCACCAGGATGATAGGTGACCCACATGGAGAAGCACTACATCTGATGAGCCCCTGTTCAACCAACTCTTGTACCTGTTTCTTTATCTCTGCATTTTCCAAAACTCATAGCCTGTACATGCCAATGTTAGGAAGAGGAACATCCTTTTGCAATTGTATCTCATGTTCAACTTATCATTTTGGAGGTAATCCTTTTGGGACTTGAAATAACTCATCATAGTGAGAAACAATTCTAACTAAATCATCTTGTAACTTTGTATCACAATTTTTGAAAGTATCAATTCCGACAATGTCTTTAGATTTTACAACCATTAAGAGATATCTCTTACTCACATTTACAATCATCTTCATATGTCCTCAGTTGATTAGTAATAGATTCAATTTCTTCTCATGAGCCCTTACAATATATTATTTTCCATATTTAGTTATGATGCAGGAGCATCGTTAGCAAGCGCGCAGAGGCACGACCACTCAACACGTGTGAGTTCTTTCAGAAATTCAATGTTGACAGTTGCAACCGATTTTTTTGAAATCTGCCTTCACTCAGCGTCGAAATTCACCTTTGGAGGCACGCTTGAACCAATGCCGAAATTTACCCTTTGAGGCACATTTTTAAAATTGTAAACATAGCAGGAGTTTCCACTTCGGCTCTGGAATGAGATTGAACTAAGATAGTGTAGGATGAATATTAGAGTAGGCAAGTAGCCAGGGGAAACCCTAGAAACATCTTTGAGTTATGTAGAAGTTTACACACCCAATTAGAGAGAGCGGGAATACAGAGAAAAATTAGTTGTAAGAGAGGACTGTGAGTTAGCAGGAGGAAAATGTTTTCAAGTTACTGTAATTTTGAATGTAATCTGTAGCCATTGGGCACTTGTGAAGATGACATAATGGAAAATTGATCCAAATGTGTTGTGCTTGGACTGTGTGTATTTTCCTGTTATTTTATGTTTTATTAACAAGTGAATGGAACTGTGAGATTTTGGCAGTTTCAATTGTTTCTCTTCATTTGGAGCTCTGCAAGGTGTGCATCGAGCCAGGGAGGAATGCTATGGAATTGTTTTCTCTTCACTGGGATCTCTGCAAGGTGTGCATCGAGCCAAAGAGAAAACGCCATGAATCTAAGCTATCAAACTCTCTTAGACGCAAGGAGTGCGCGGTAGCCAGAGTCTGAACCAGACAAAGCTCAGGAGGAATAACATTTTGGAAAGTGTTATTAGGATCCAGGAACCCATTCCCTGGAAGGATCGAAGATTGAGTATTCAGAGAAATAGAATTCTCCTAAGTCGAAATTGAGTAAAAGCTCAGGAGGAAGAACATCGTCGAGCATTGGATTGAGGTGGAAATCCCCACAGGTCGTTCGATTGAAGGAAGGAGCACATGATTTAACCCTGCATAGATCTAGGAGGAGAGTTAAGAAATCCGAACGGACAGTGGAGAATCCTCGAGGAGGAACACCGAAACCCCGTAGGTCGTCAGATTAGGTAGAGCTGCAAGGAGGTTAGCAGCGAGAGTTTCTCGACATTCATTTCAGGACTTCGGGTACAGGGAGGTGGAAGGATAGAGGCTCTTGTCCTTCAGAGCCCTGAATTGCGAAATCACGAAGTCACGATTCGATCAGAGTCGTCAATCACAAGACGATACGGACCGTTAGTCCATTTCGGGACTTTAGGTACCGGGAGTTTGAAAGACAAAGGTTCTAGTCCCTCAGAACCTCGAATCGTGAAATAGTGAAATCGCGATTCGACGTGAGCCGTCGATCACAGGGATTGTTGTGAGTCATCGATTGAATGCGAAGGCATTTAGGCTTTTCAACCTTTGGGCATTTCGGCTTTTCAGTGACCGGAGACTCCAAGGAGCACGGATACCCTTTGTACCCTGATTTCGCGAAACGCGAAATCCTAAAATTAATAGGCGTCGGGCATTTAGGCTTTTCGGCGACTGGAGACTCCAAGGAGCAGGGGTACTCTTTGTATCCTAATTTCACGAAACATGAAATCTCGGAGTCGAGAGGTGCCGGGCATTTCAGATTTTTGGCGACCGGAGGTTCTAAGGAGCAAGTACATCTTGCGCATCTCAATTTCATGAAACGAGAAATCCCGAAAGAATAGGTGCTAGGTATTTTGAATTTTTGGCGATCGGAAACCCTAAGGCGCAAGGATATCCCTTGCATCCAAATTTTGCGAAACGTGAAATCCCAAAGGAGCGAGAGCTTGGCCATTTTGGCATTTCGGCTACTGGAGGTTCGAGAGACCAGAAGACGGGACACTTGACTCGAGAAGTCCCAGTCCCCGATAAGAGCCTTTTCAGCTTGGCACTTGGTCATAGCTCTTGGTCGCGCGCTGTGGGAGCTCATGATTGGCCCCTGAACAATCCAACTAAGAATTCGTAAGGGACCTGTGTAATTGTCTGAAGGGTTCTAGTTCAAAACTAGGAGAGCCATTTCGGCTCTAGAATAAAAAGATCCTGACCGAGAGGTCGTACAGCCCTTAGGAGGGATAGGGGGTCTACATCAGGTGGTATCAAAGCCTCAGTTTTTTGTCTGTAGACTTCAGGCAAAGGAGGAAAAAGAAGGAGATAGAAAACTTGGAGTTGTACTCTATGTGTGACAGACAGTCAACACAATGCTTCCAAGAATATGAGATCCTCCTTTAGCCAATCGTGTTGTAGAAAGGGAGATGCGAGAGTTTCGTGCCCAAATGGAAGAAATGGAAGCAACACAGAGAAGAGCACCTAACATTGGGGATGTCAGTGATGTGGAAAGTGAAGAGGTTGAGGTTGAAGAAGCTGCAGGAGAGGATGTTGCAGAAGAACGTTTGTTGAGTGCAGCTGCCAGGTTGGGAGGTAGAGCTAAGATAGAGGTCCCCATGTATGAGGGAAATCTAGATGCTGAAGAACTGTTGGACTGGATAAGGTCCATGGACAAACACTTCGACTATGAAGATGTCGATGAGGAAAAGAAGGTGAAGCAGGTAGTCACCAGGATGAAAGGGCATGTAGCAGTGTGGTGGGATGAATTGCAGGCTGAGATGAGAAGTAAAGAAAAACAGAGGATAAAGAGTTGAGCCAAGATGAAGGCTAAGTTCATACCCAAGGAATACTAGATCAATCTACTCAGGAAGCTACAAAATCTGAGATAGAAAGGAATGTTAGTCAAGGAGTACACCGAGGATTTCTATAGGCTGAACATCAAAACTGGATGAAGGGAGAGAGACGAAGAAAGAGTTGCCAGATATATAAATGGCTTGAGATATGAAATCCAGGATGAACTTAGCATGATGTCAGTAAATACTGTGGAAGATGATTATTAGTTTGCATTGAAGGCAGAGGAGAAGTTGGCCAGAAAACAGAACTAGTGAGGAAGAGATAGGAGCTCGATCACAATAAAAAGTAAGGCATTTAACCATGATAGAGAACATGAGTCTAAGAAGGGGCTGAGAAACCACACAATCACTTGGAACGAGGAGAAAGTTCACAAGGGAGACAGAATGGTGGAATAAACTCTTCTACAGGAAGAGGCAGAGGAGGAGTAAGGTGCTATAACTGTGGAAAGGTAGGGCACAGGTCTTGGGAATGTTCCGAGAAGAATAAAGAAGGAGGAGAAGCTCATATTTCAGAAGCACAAAGAAGAGATGTTGAGGCAGAAGGAGCAGAGGATGGAGCATCCCTAATGTTGAGAAAAGTTCTCTTAAAACTAGAAGCAGAAATTGAAAAACCAGTGCAGAGAAACAGTCTCTTCAGGACAGCTTGTAAGACTAAGGATAAAGTATGCAAGGTGATCATTGACAGTGGGAGTACTGACAACCTAGTATCCATAGATATGGTGGAGAAACTGGAGCTGAATACATCTGCACATCCAAGGCCATACAAAGTCTCATGGATGCAAAAAGGACACCAGGTAACAATCACTAAACAATGCCTGGTTAAGATTAAAATATGAGGATATAAAGATGAAATCCTATGTAATGTAATTCCCATGGACGTATGCCATATTCTCTTGGGAATACCATGGCAGTTTGACAGAAGTGTCATTCACGATGGAAGAAAGAATACACATACATTAGAGAAGAATGGTAGGATGCATATGTTGCTGCCAATGGAGGAGAAGAGAGCGAAAGAGGAAGCCAACACGAGCATACTTCTCATGAGTGGGAAGGAACTCTTGAAAGAAGTCAAGGAAGAAGAGGAGATGCAGTTTGTTGTGGTGAGAAAGCCCATAGTCATCCTTACAAGTACATCAGTGAATGATCTACTTGAAGAAGTTCAGGAGCCGCTGGATAATTTTGTTGATATAGTGGTGGATGAGCTACCAAACTCATTGCCACCCATCAGGAGTATCAATCATCATATCGACTTAATACCAGGAGCAAGCATGCCAAACAAGGCAGCATATAGATTAACACCTCGATAAAATGAGGAGGTGAAGAACCAAGTCCAATATTTGTTCGATAAGGGCTTAGTCAGAGAAAGTTTGAGCCCATTCTACCAACTTTGTTAAGCCCAAAGAAAGATGGAGGATGGAGAATGTGCACAGACTCAAGAGCCATCAACAAGATCACCATCAGGTACAGATTCATTTTACCAAGAATGGATGATTTAATGGATGACGTAAGTGGAGTTGCAATAAGATCAATTCTGAGTCAGGACAATCGACCTGTTGCCTATTTCAGCGAGAAGTTGAATGAGACTAAGAGGAAATACTCCACATATGACAAGGAATTCTATGCCATAATTCAAGCATTGAAGAAATGGAGGCATTATCTTGTCCCGCAAGAGTTTGTCTTGTACAACGATAACCAAGCTTTACAATTCATAACCCGACAAGAAAAACTGAATCAGAGGCATGCAAAATGGGTTGAATTTATGCAAAATTTTACCTTTGTCATAAAGCATATTGCTGGGAATGCTAACAAGGTTGTTGATGCGTTAAGAAGGAGATGTTTAATTCTGTAGGAATTCCAGTTGAAGACCTTGGGGTTTGAATACCTTAAGGATATGTATTTTGATGATACAGATTTCAAGGAGGCCTACAAAGCATGTACAAGCCCTGTACTGAGAGATATGAGTCAATGGAGAGAGTATATGGTTCAAGAAGGATTTTTGTTTAGAGGAAATCAATTGTGCATACCAAGATGCTCAATCAGGGACAATATTTTGAAGGAGAAGCATAGTGGAGGATTGGCTGGACATTTCGGCCATGATAAAACATTTGCATAGTTGAGTAGCTTGTACTATTGGCCAGGTATGAGAACATATGTGATAAAGTTGGTGAACAGATGTAGAATATAGCAACATGCAAAGGGGAAAATATAGAACACTGGATTATATCAACCATTTTCAATACCAGAGAGGCCTTGGGAGGCAATAAGAATGGATTTTGTGTTGGGATTTCCAAGGAAACAAAGAGGATTTGATTCCATATTTGTGGTGGTGGATAGATTTTCAAAGATGGAACATTTCATCCCATGCCAGAAGACCAGTGATGCAACACATGTTGCAAATCTGTTTTTCAGAGAAGTTGTGAGACTTCACGGCCTACGAGAACATTGTCTCAGACAAAGACACAAAAATTGTTGGTCACTTTTGGAGGATGTTGTGGAAGAAGATGGGGATAGATTTGTCTTTCATATCATCTTATCACCCTCAGACAAATGGGCAGACTGAGGTGGTAAATAGGAGTTTGGGAAACTTATTGAGAAGCCTGGTTACTGAACACCATAACCAGTGGGATCAGATTATTCCACAAGCAGAATTTGCATATAATGACTCACCAAACAGACGCACTAGAAGGATCCCGTTCCAAATACTCTATGGAATGCAACCTGGGGGAGTTTCTGAGTTAAGGGACTTGGAACAGGGAGAGATCAGAAGCGTTGGAGAAGAGGATTTTGCTGCTGAGATGCAGAGACTCCATGGTCGGATCAAACAATAATTATAGAGTTCTAATCATAAATACAAACACAGAGATGATCAACATCACAGGGAACTTCAATTTGAAGTGGGAGATCAGGTTTTAGCACACCTTAGGAAGGAAAGGTTCCCTAGGGGAACATATAACAAATTGAAGATGAAGAAGATAGCACCGTGTAAGATCTTGAGGAAGTTTGATGCAAATGACTTTGAGATCGAACTGCCAGATGATGTGGGCATTTCACCCATATTCAATGTTTAATACATGTATCCTTACAGGAAACATGACATAGAAGGGTCAGAAGATCAAGGAAAGCTTCAGTGGGAGAAATAGATGTCTGTAGTAGAAAAGTCGCAGTTGGAGAAAATTGTTGATCAGAGGATTGGTAAAAAGACTAGGAGGAAGACTTATTTTGAGTATCTGGTCAAATGAAAGGGACACCCAATAGAATATGCCAGTTGGGAAAACGAAGCTTCTATCCAGAAGCATGGAAAATTAGTAGAGGAGCTCATGGAGAGGAGTCCATGAATTTTTGTCAAGGGGAGTATGATGCAGGAGCATCGTTAGCAAGAACACAGAGGTAGGACCACTCAACACGTGTGAGTTCTTTCAAAAATTCAACGTTGACAGTTGCCGCTGATTTTTTGAAATCCGCCTTCACTCAACCCCAGAATTCACCTTTGGAGGCACGCTTGAACCAATGCCGAATTTTACCCTTTGAGGCACGTTTTGAAAATTGTAAACAGAGCAAGAGTTTCCACTTCGGCTCTGGAATGAGATTGAACCAAGATAGTGTAGGATGAATCTTAGAGTAGGCAAGTAGCC
>JASDQU010014550.1:93397-104980 GCA_032191745.1 Picea mariana | reverse complement strand
TGAAGAATTAGAATCTGAGCATTTCCAGGGCAAAAGAATTTGTTTCCCAACCAATTTGTCAACAAATTAAATCTTAGTGCTTTATGATTGTTGGGTTATAGGAGGATGTTAATGGCGATGCAAACTTCTTATTCTTAATGACATCAGCTTTCCTTCCTTCTTCTTTTGAACCTTTGTCACTAAAATTTAGTTTCAAAGTTTGCATTTTATAGAAATAAGACCCTCAGAACAAAATACTAGTACACAGCATGTGAACTAATTATAGGCACAAGAAAGAGATGGAGCATTGAAATCTTGCATAAGCAGAGTCAGAACCGTACACTTTGAGCAGGGATCCACATATTGTATGTCAAATCTTTGAAAGAGAAATCATTACAAAGTGGTAGTGGTAAGTATATCAATTAATGAATTTTAACTTATCAAAAGAAGACGGTATTAATTACTACAAAATCTAAGCAATGTATCTACCTCTTTTGAAACAATACAGAGCTTCCCGTCAGCCATTCCATTTTCGACAAACGTTCGAGCAGCATATCCTGCAGCATTGCCACCTCCAACAATGACAAACCTACAAAAACAGAGCAACGCAATTCTTAAGACACCTCGAGCACTAAAACAAAAATCAAAGGATGAAAATAAATRCAGCAGAAGGCATTAGTTGAGTAAAGGCAACACCCCACAGAATGCTAGGTTCASATCCAGATAGTTCCCGGCAGATAAGATTTGATCACCCACCTGGTACGGTGTCCTCCCCACAGAAAGGCTTACCTTAAACAAAAAGGATATATATTTGTAATTTGAGCAAGCTSTAATTARCATAACAACTCCAGCATGTTCCTCAAAATTGCTTTCAGCTGGGCATAACTCATGTGGTTAGGAATTTACAGCTCTCACTGAATSTTGYTTAGGGGATGTTTATGCGAGGAAACATCAACGCAATGTACTTAATAACATGGGGAGCCCGGAGGATACAATTAATCCACATGAGCTTCAATGGAGTACCAGTGAAGTTTATMGCGAAATCGARTATCAGGACTCCTGACACGCACTGAAAAGTAAAATGCCAACAAAAATGAGGAGCAGAGATCGACTTACTCTCTGTTTTCATTGGCAAATGCTGCACAAGTAATCAAAGTGGCCCGTCGCCAGCTTCTGGAAGGAAGACGATGAAGATGCAGATGTGATGCAAGTGATCTGAAAGCGTCCTTTATTAGGAAAGTGGAGGGTTGGGTACAACACAAAGAAGCTCCATGCTTTAATCCCAAACCCCCCTGCGACATTGATGCCACTGCCATTCTCTATTTTTTCTTCTTTCTTCTTCTTCTTCTGTAATTCAAGCTATTGACCTCGTATCATACGAGAGGTCAGCGGGTCTGTTCATCTCATAAGTTACGTGTGATTATTATATTTGCTTCCTATAGGCGGTGGGTGTCTTTTCAAAATAGTCAAGGCAATAGAATTAAGGATTTGTGGCTTTCGCAACCATCCAAGAGGCAACCGATGCTTGAAAGTTTAAATTCACCATGTTTCCTAAGTTTTTGGAGTATAAAGCCTACTCGGCATCCAGTTCTTAACTGAACTATTGACTACAGCTAGTTTTAGTGAACATATAGTTAACTATGTTTTTTTCATAACTAGTAAGTTAACTTCTATGAATGTTGTTAAGTATAATATAATAATATATATAATAAATAATAATAATAATCTAATTTTAGGGTGATGGCTAAGTGAAACATTAAATTGGTGTATGAGACCTCCTTGTTTGTGGGATAAGGGACTCTCTTCCTCTAGTGATTTGAGTGAGGTATACATACCCTACTCCCCTCTCGATTTGAACTTGTGACCTCTTATGTTAACGTGCATAACATATGTATGAGTAGTTACTTATTCACTTCTAATATAACATGGGTTAACCTCATGTTGTTATGTTGTTATATACTATGTTAAGTACATTACATACTTATGAATGGTTAATTATTCACTTAGAATATTAGTATGGCTAAACTTATATGTGTGTTAATGGACATAACATATTTTTGAATAGTTAATTATGCAATTATAATATAGTATAGGTTAACATTATAGAGAGAGAGAGGGGGGGGGGAGGGCTTCAGTGCAAGTACAATTATGTATAGATGAATATATGGTGAACGGACCATCTTAACTTTGACTTCGGTTTAGTACATTCAAAGTAGGGAAAATTTGGGTTAAATTTTGCTCATGGTTAATTTTCCATGTTTTTTTCTAAGAAATTATTAGCCAGTTTCCATTTTATTTGCCCAAATTTTATAGCATAAAAGTATTCTACTCTAAAAATTGCTAAAAAAAAATTGGAAGCTATATAAAATCCTTATAAATTTTAATATTTTTACAAAAATATCGCCAAACTTTTTATTGTTGGCATTTCAAGAATTAATAATATTCACCAAAGTTTCTACACTTTAAGATAAGTATGGATCCTTAAAAATTTCCCTGATTAAAAGGGTGTTCAATATACAAGCGACTAACATACCAAAGGAGGTCTCCATGATGAAGGAAAGGCGGCTCTGATAGACATCTAGGGGAGTGTTTGTAGCAACTCGCAATCAATTTCTACCATGAAAGCAAGTAGAGAAGCATCTTTAAGTGATGGTAAGAGAAGACCACCCTTGCTCCTTTATGTTGATAGGGAAGTTAGGTAGAACTATAGGGGATTTATGATGGTGGATAAAGTTGATAACATTGTGAGAAGACCCCAGGCTCATTGCCCCCACAAGAGGCACTCAAGATCATTCATCTGGTAACCTTCCTCTATCTACATTATTCCTTTAGGTTACCATAGCCTAGAGGACTCTCCTAGGGGTAACCCCCTTTTATGTGGATTGTTTTGAACCTGGGTCATTAACATGGAGACAAACAATATCAACCACTATATCACATTCAGAGAAGCAAAATGAGTTTAAGTCTTGCCATGAGAGATTGTTTGATATGAATGAAAAAATTGAAGGAAAGGTTAAAAAACTAAAGGACATGGTTGTTCAACTGATGGCATGATATGGATTATATTGTGAACATAGCAATAATAAGTGAAATAACCTAGAGATATTACAAAGAGCACAATAATAAGAGGAAACCCAAGCTCTATTAGTGAATGAAATAGTGAAAACACTACAATATTTAAAGCAATGCAAACTGAGTATGATGGCGATAGCTTATCTTTGAGAAGAGATGTGTTAGCTACGCTCATTTGCATAAAGCCCCTCAAAGAGGCTAAAACTACCTTTTAACATAAAGTTTAAAACCACAAAAGGAAAAACACCTAATATCCAAAACCCTAACCCTAGGAGATGAGGTGGCAAAATGATCCAGGAGGATCTCCACACAAGGATTCAATACTTTGCACACCATGGAGAAGACCATTAAAATGATTGATGATAGGTGACAAAATTTAAAGGAATGTTTAATCCTTCATATTGTAAAAATGATTAACATTGTTTAGCATAATGTGCTCATGTATTTTTCATTTACTTTGTAAAAAGGAAATTAAAATTAAGTGAGAGAATCCAACTCAAAAATTAGTTTCCTAGTTTTAAGGGGAAATTAGTTTTGTGTAAGAATCCTACCGCACGAATTAGTTTCTTAATTTTAAGAGGAAGTTGGAAGTCTCATAGGTTGGTTTGGGATTCTTCCTCATTTTATCACAAGTGGTTTCCTAGTCTCAAGGGGAAATTAAGTTTGGTTGAGATGCTTTTTCATCTTTGTCCTTGAGTTGTTATTAGATCCTAAAGTGTGGATCTTGACTCCTTGAATTATGGAAAGAGGGAAACTATATATATTTCTTATGTAAGCATTGTAAAGGGAGGCACATTTAGGCCCGTTTGAGAGAGCTTTGCATTGTGAAGAATGTAGTCCTTCTCGTGTCTGAAGAAATGCCACTTATGTAAGAGCCTTAAGTTCTCTTTGTATAAGAGAAGGCTTCTCTAGGTTTTCAACCCTGTGAGGAGCATGTACCACATTTTGTGAGATGGTTTCAGCCTTGCTAAAGGAAGGATTAATGAAATGATTTGTATTCCAAGCGGATACAGAGACGTAGCCAAAAGGATTTGGTGAACTTTGTTAACACATGGGTGTCAAATTATATGTGTGAGCTTTGTTTTTATTCTCGCTTGATTAAGTAGAGATTTGATTACACATATCCACATAATTATGACAAGTTTGCTCACGTTCATATGCAATTCTTAATGATCATTTGTTCATGTTCACATGTGATTAAGCATCAATAAAAGATCCTCATTGGAGGATTTTTGTAGAGAAAGATCTCACAGAAATCCCATATCACAAAAGGAATGCAAGACCTAAAGAATGTCTTAGCTATTTAGCATGTCTTGGCGAACGCTATTGAGAAGTTGCTAATGAGACTTGTAAGAAATGCATCAAATATCACTATGAAAAAAGTGTTCATCCTCGCATCTTTATAAAGGAGACAAGGTTTTACTTTATGGCCAAGATCTCATGATAAGTTGGCGGGGGAAATTTTGAACCTTTATGGCATGGCCCTTACATTGCGAGGCTCATGTTGCAAAAGGGAGCCTATGAGTAAGTGGGTTATGTAGGAACTCCTTTGCAAGAGCCCCACAATGGGCTCTATCTAAAAAGGTACTATGCATAGGTAGCAATGTTGTGTGATGCTTCTGTAACATGTTGTATAATAAAGTTTGTACTTTAATAACTTTATTTTTTATACGTTGGTTTAAAGTTAAACACTTATCATGCTTGGTGCTTGATTTGCAAATGTCATTGACCACACCAATCTATGTAGGCATCATAAATGGAACCAATCATAGCACACAAAACATTGCTTGTGTCACTTGGTTGGCATTTAGTCATGCAATGATCTAAAAATGAAAAGGCTTGAGTCTCTTTAAAATTGCAAGAGAAATTTGTATGTGCTTGGGTATTAGGATCGAATTACTAACACATGAAACTTAATGAGTTTTTACTTAATCATGAGCAGCATAAATAGTCATAAATATCCATCAAAGTAAACACATTAACACAACAAAATGATAAAGGAGGTCACCCCTCTCTTGGGCTACATCTCCTGGTCCGGCTTCTAATGGATCATTTTCATTAACGCTCAAAGTGTCAAAATCGGTGCTTTGTGATGCTTAGAATGAAAAATAGATGGCTTCAATGGCTCCATAACGTCCAAAATCCCCTAGTTGGGCTCTTCCTGCACCTGGTTTGGCCAAAAAATGAGTTGGAATCACTCCCTAGAAGTTTTTCCAATTCTTTGATGTCTTTGCTCCTCCAAAATGCACCCAGAATGACTGAACCTGGCTTATGGGCGTTTCTAGTGCCTAAACCTAGCTCCTGCAGCATCTAGGGCACATGGATGAAATTGGCGTATTGTTAGTGCATTGGCCCGTTTTATCGGCAGAGGTCTTGGGCGTATGCCCCACATATGTCCATGTCCTAGGCGCTAAACCCGGGTTCGTTGGCACCGTTGGAACACGTGCCCGTGGAGACCGTTGGATCCCATGACAAGTGGCAAACCGTTGGTTGTTGAAACCCCGCGCGCTGGTGGTAGTGCTATGGTCATGTTGTAAGTGGTAAGTCCAAGGGCTGGGGCTAAGCCTCGGCTTGGATTTTGCCTGACCAAACTTTGGTGCAAAGTTAAATTAAAGTTTTAACGTATGTGGAGTAAGGAGCATTGGTAAGCGAGCCCGTAGCCCGTCCTATGCTAGTACTCTGCTACTTGTCCCAGAGTTCGTGGGTTCAACCCCCATGAAATCCAACCCTTTTACACTACGGAGGGGTTCCACGCCCATGTCTGGGCCACATGGCACCATACCATTGGTCCAACACATCGTCATGTGTCGAAAGTTGACTAGTCCACATACCATGCTAACACACCTGCCAAGTCAGCCTCTTCCATGTCACCACTTGCCATGTGTCAGTCTGGTCACCTGCCAAATGTCATTACAACCCTGCCCCATTAGTAGTACATCCCTGCCACGCCAACAGTACAGCCATGCCACGTCAATACTGTACGGATTGTACAACCAACAAAATTTTGCCTATTTGGAAAAGTGGACAGAACGTGATATCTCTCACATACGACATTCGTTTGAACCCATTTAAGTTTTGTTGGGATCATGAGGATGAGGCCTATGCATGAGTCTGTTTTGAAGCAATTCTGAGCACTTTGATTTTTGAGCATATTTTGATCCCTTGGGTCACTCCTCCCCATTGGGAAGCTTTTGGACCTCCAAAATACTACTTTCAGTCTATCTGAAGATGAGGGTACAATTCCCTCACCTTTCCAACCTCAATCCATTTGGACTTGCTTGGATTTGTGAATTTAAGACCAACTCGAAGGTATTCCACATTCCCTCATTTTGAAGTTCTCATCCTCGTGTCGAGGATTGTATCTTCATGCAGTCTTGAAATATATTTTGGCGAGAATTCATCTAATGAAGGAATTTGAACATTCTCTCCTTGATCATCAATTAAAGGAGGCTCATACAATCTCAAATTCTCAACATTGACAACTGCATACATTTCCATATAAGGAGGCAAATCCAAACTGAAGGCATTATTACCAATCTTTTCAAGAATCTTGAAAGGTCCATATCTAATTGGTTTCAGTTTTTTACCTTCTCCTTTAAGCCTCTCTTTGTTAATGTAAATCCAAACTTCATCTCCAACTTGGAAACTGTGATCAACACGATGCTTGGCATGTCTTGTTGTGTACTTGGCTTGGCTCTTTTCCAACAGTTCTTGTACCATTTGATGCACCAACTGAATTTGTTCAATGAACTTCTTTTCTCTATCAATGTCATATTGACCATCAATAGCAATATCTTTCCCAAAGATAAAATCTAAAAGGGATTTTGGAAAATAACCAAAACATGCCTCAAATGGAGATGTTTGAGTCGAAGAGTGCTTAGCCTAGTTGTGAGCATGATGAATGTAGTGTAGGTGCTCATCCCAAAGCTTAGGATGCTTGCTGCCATAACGACGAAGAAGATGTACTATTGTTCTACTCACCACTTTTGTTTGACCATCGGTTTGTGGATGAAAAGTTGTGCTCTTTTTCATCTTGGTGTCTATGAGTGCCCATAAAATTGACCAAAAGTTCCCAATAAATTGAGAATCTTGATCAGAAATAATGGATTTGGGCAACCCAAAATGTACCCAAACATGATGAAAGAACATTTGTGTCGTTTGCTTAGTTGTAACCTGCTTCTTACAAGGCATCAAAATACACATTTTGTTGAAACAATCAACCACAACATAAAGATAATCATGATTCTTTTTATATATAGGTAGACCTCCTACAAAGTCCATGGAAATGATTTCCCAAGGATGAGAAGGAATCAGAAGTGGACTATACAAACCCAACTTTCTATTGCTAGGCTTGCTTATAGCACATAAAGAACATCCTCTTACATATCTTGAAACACTTTCATTCATTTTACGCCAATAACAATAGCTTTGCAAATTAGCCATTGTCTTGCCTACACCAAAGTGGCAGGAAATAAGAGAAGAATGAGCTTCCCTTATGATGTTGACTCTTTCACCCTGTGGAATACATAGCTTGCGAAGATGATACAAAATCTTATCATGCACATGGCAATCCAATTCCTCAACTTGGTTAGAATGACACAAAGTTGCATAAAACTCTTTAAAATCAACTTTTAAAGCATATTGTTCAACATACCTCTCATGCAAGGTAGAATTATGCTTAAGAATAATTGAAGCACTAACAATAGGCCTAGAAAGCATATCAACAACTTTGTTATAAATGCCTTTCTTATACCTTATAACCAAGTGGAATTGTTGTAGAAAACCCATCCATCTGAAGTGCCTTGCTTGTTGTAGCTTTGTTTGTGATTGTAAGTATTGCAATGGCTGTGTGAATGATAGTTTCTTTTCCCAACAAATAATGTTTCCATTTTTTCACACTTTTCACCAATGCATACAACTCCTTATCATAAGTAGGATAGTTAATCACAACACCATTAAAAGTTTTAGAATTAAAACAAATGGTCTTACCTGTTGTAACAAGAATACTCCCATTGCATAATTGCTTGCATCTGTTTTGATCTCAAATGGTTGTCTCAAATTAGGAAGTGCAAGAACTGGAGCTGAACTAATCTTCTCCTTCAATGCATCTAAAGCTTTTTGTTGCTTGCATCCCCATTGGAAAACTTGCTTGATGCTTGTCATTGCATGTAATGGAGCTGCAATTGAAGAGAAGTTAACAACAAAGATGACTCTCTTATCATATAAATATGGGCTTCCCAACACAATACCACAGATATCCAATGCAATAACACCAAGGTCTACCTCATCTACAAAGTTTGCAGTGATGGCAAATCTAAGTTTACACCTTCTTATCACATGCAACTTGGCATTGTCACATATCCATCCTAGAGGGTATGGTTTAGTATGTGGAGTAGTTTCCAATTTTAATTTCTTGACAGTGTCTTCAGATATGAGGTTTGCTTGAGATCCAGTATCTAAAAGAGTATCTATCTTGGTATGCTTTGAAATAACCCTTATGTGGAAAATCTCTATTCTTTCTTTTTCAAGTTGAGTTTCATTGAGGCTACTACTACTTGAAGAACTAGTACTTGCAATAGAATCCTTACCTTGAAAACCCATGGTTGTAATCTTTGTTTCATCACCCGAATCAGAACCTAAATCATGTTGTGTAGTTGCAGTAGTCTTTGGTTTCCCCTTATGACTGAACTTTTTGGGTCTCATTTCAGGATGAAGTTTCCAACAATGGTCTTCATCATGGTCATCCTTTGAACAATTTTTACATGAGAGTTTCTTTCCCTCTTTCTTGACTGAAGCATTCTTTATTCCATTTCCTTTGAATTTCCTCTTTCCCTTCTCTCCCTTGACAAAAGGCTTATTGATTCCCTCTTGAGGTTCGTTCCTCTCTCTTTCTTCCAAATGAGTTTCATGTACACAAACTTCATCTAGACTTGTAGGGTTAAACATAAGTATTGTGTGCCTTGAGTAGCTATGCAATCCTTCAATATATTTGAGTAAAGTTTCTTGAAAAGATAAATCTATACCCAAAATCAAAGCTCTTCTTCTCAATTCTTGAGTGTAGATTTGAACACTTTGCCCTTTAGCTTTTCTAAAATTTTGTCAATCCATAAGAGATTTCTGCATGTATGCTAATGGATAAAATTGTCTTTTAAGTGCAATAATAAAATCATTCAAAGAGGATAAAACTTTACCATGATTCTTCATGTCCTCTTGAGCTTTGGCTTCCCACTAAATGAGTGTTGTACTTTCCAATCTAAGAGAAGAAAGTTGAATATTAGTTTCATCATCTTTGACTCTTTGTATCCTACAATACACTTCAATCTGATGAATCCAATTATCCAATTTCTCAGCATTTACCTATCCATTGTACATAGGCAACTCAAACTTAATATCAAGTTTAAGCAAAGGAGTTTGTAGAGGAGTTTTACCATGTTCTTTTGGAGAATTTGAAGGTGGTTGTGAAATGGTAGAAGAGGTGGAAGATGGAGGTGAAGGAGGTGGAGTCTCACCATTCCCTCCATTTCCTTTTGGAGTTTTATCACCACTATCTCCATTACCCTTTGGAGGGTTTGAGATTTCACCTTGCAACCTTGCGTTTCTTTCTTCAAATAAAACTTTCACCATCTTTGTCATATCATATAAATATTTTCTGAAAGTTTCATCCTCTGAAGTAAGAGTTTCATGACTCTCCTCATGAACCACACTTGGTGACCTTGCGTTTCTTTCTTCAAATAAAACTTTCACCATCTTTGTCATATCATAGAAATATTTTCTGAAAGTTTCATCCTCTGAAGTAAGAGTTTCATGACTCTCCTCATGAGCCACACTTGGTGAATATCTCCTTGAAGCTTGAGGTGATTGTGTAGTTCTCCTTCTTGAAAGTTGAGAACTTGGCTCTACAAGTTGACCTTCTCCTCTTGAGAGCTTCAACCTTCTAAGCATCAGAAAACAAACACTTGAAAACAATCAAACCTTCAAAAACCTATGCTCTGATACCAACTTGATCTAAAAATGAAAAGGCTTGAGTCTCTTTAAAATTGCAAGTGAAATTTGTATGTGCTTGGGTATTAGGATCAAGTTACTAACACATAAAACTTAATGAGTTTTTGCTTAAACATGAGCAGCATAAACAGTCATAAACAACCATCAAAGTAAACACATTAACACAACAAAATGATAAAGGAGTTCACCCCTCTCTTGGGCTATATCTCTTGGTCCAGCTTCCAATGGATCATTTTCATTAATGCTCAAAATGTCAAAATCAGTGCTTTAAAATGCCCGGAATGAGAAATAGATGGCTTCAGTGGCTCCAAAATGTCCAAAAACTCCTAGCTAGGCTCTTCTTGCACCTGGTTTGGACAAAACCTGAGTTGGAATCACTCCCTGGAAGTTTTCCCAATTCTTTGTTGTCTTTGCTCCTTCAAAACACACCCAGATTGACTGAACCTGGCTTCTGGGAATTTCCCGTGCCTAAACCCAGCTCCTGCAGCATCCCAGGAGCGTGGGAAAAATTGGTGCACTGTCAGTGAGCTGGGCCCTTTTATTGGCGGAGGTCCTGGGCGTATGCCCCCCATATGTCCACGTTCTAGGTGATAAACTCGGGTTCGTTAGCACCGTTGGAACACGTGCCCCTAAAGATCATTGGATCTCGCGACAAGTGGAAAATCGTTGGTTGTTGAAACCCTGCGTGCTGGTGGTAGTGTTATGGTCATGTTGTAAGTGGTAAGTCAAAGGGTTGGAGCTAAGCCCCGACCTGGACTCCACCCGACCAAACTTTGGTGAAAAGTTAAATTAAAGTTTTAACGTATATGGAGTAAGGAACACTGGTAGGCATGTTGGTAGCCCGCTTTACACTAGTACTCTTCCACTTGTCCCATAGGTCATGGGTTCGATCCTTGTGAACTCCAACCCTTTTACACTACGAAGGGGTGCCACGTGGTAGCCAATGTCTGGGCCACATGGCACCATACCATTGGTCCAACACATCGCCACATGTCGAAACATGACTGGTCCACGTACCATGCCAGCACACCTGACACGTCACCACTTGCCATGTGTTAGTAGGATCACCTACCACATGTCAGTATGACCTTGCCATGTTAGCACTGTACGGACTGTACAGTCAGTAAAATTTTAAAATTTTACCTGTTTCACAAANAATTTCATTCACTTTGATTTTTGAGCATATTTTGATCCCCTTGATCATGCAACCAATAATGTTGTGGAGTATAGTACAATCATTGAAATTATTTCCTAAGCCATTGCTCTTAACAATCACAAGTTGGTTGTTAAGTTGGATTCACAGTTGGTGGTGTCATAGTAGAATAATTTCTATCATGTCGAAAATCCTACACTTGTTAGGAAGTATTTAAGGGTGCAACTTCTTGAATGTCATTTTGAGTTCATTACTTATATTCATGTCCCAAGAAGTTTAAATAGATTGGAGATTCGTTATCTAACTATGTACTTGATTTACATCTGCTACATTATATCATCGATAACATCATGCATGTACAATATTCAAAGAAGGCA
>JASDQU010014550.1:62528-76276 GCA_032191745.1 Picea mariana | reverse complement strand
TAAGTATTGCAATGGTTGTGTGAATGATAGTTTCTTTTCCCAACAAATAATGTTTCCATTTTTTCACACTTTTCACCAATGCATACAACTCTTTATCATAAGTAGGATAGTTAATCACAACACCATTAAAAGTTTTAGAATTAAAACAAATGGTCTTACCTGTTGTAACAAGACTACTCCCATTGCATAATTGCTTGCATTTGTTTTGATCTCAAATGGTTGTCTCAAAATAGGAAGTCCAAGAACTGAAGATGAACTAATCTTCTCCTTCAATGCATCTAAAGCTTTTTGTTGCTTGCATCCCCATTGGAAAACTTGCTTGATGCTTGTCATTACATGTAATGGAGCTGCAATTGAAGAGAAGTTAACAATAAACTTTCTCCAATATTGGGTTGCTCTCAAAAAGATTCTTACCTCTGTCACATTGTTGGGATTGGGCCAATCCAAAATGACTTTGACCTTGGAAGGATCAATTTTCAGTTCTCCTCCTCCAACAATATATCCCAAGTAAACAAGTGAGGTCTTTCCAAATTGACTTTTAGACATATTCAAAAACAATTTTTCTTTCTTTAAGACATCCAAAACTTGGTTTACATGCATAACATGCTCTTCACGGGATTTGCTAAATATCAAAATGTCATCCAAGTAGACAATCACACAATCATCAAGAAAATGCCTTAAAACATCATTCATGACTCTCATGAATGTAGGAGGAGCATCACAAAGCCCAAATGGCATTACCATCCACTAAAACAAACCTTGCTTTGTTTTGAAAGGTGTCTTCCAAGTGTCTCCTTCAACAATCCTAATCTGATGATATCCACTTCTCAAATCCAACTTAGTAAAATATTTAGCATCTTTCAATTGATCAAGCAAATCATGAATTCTAGGAAGAGGATAACGATTCTTTATCATAATCTTGTTCAAGGCCCTGGAATCTACACACATGCACCATGCACCATCTTTCTTTGGCACTAAAACAATTGGTGAACCACATGGTGATGTGCTTGGCATAATGACCCCTTTGTTAAGCAACTCTTGGATTTGTTTTTTAATTTCAACATTCTCCATGACAGACATCCTGTACATACCAATGTTTGGAAGAGGAAAATATTGCTGCAATTGTATCTCATGTTGGATATCCCTTTTTGGAGGAAATCCTTTTGGTTCCTGAAACATCTCATCATATTGGTTAACAAACTCATATAAATTAGATTTCAACTTTGCATCACAACCTTGGAAAGCTTTTTTTTCAACATTGTCTTTGGTTTTGATCATCAAGAGGACAAAATTCTTACTAGTATTGACTAATCTCTTCGTTTGTCCAACATTTACAAGTGACAAATTCAACTTCTTTGTATGTGCTCTAACAATGTACTCAGCTCCATTTTTAATCAAATGATACTTGTTCTCATGACGATGAAAGATGGCTCTCTTATCATATAAATATGGGCTTCCCAACACAATACCACATATATCGAATGGAATAACATCAATCTCTACCTCATCTATAAAGTTTGCAGTGATGGCAAATCTAAGTTTACACCTTCTTGTCACATGTAACTTGGCATTGTCACATATCCATCTTAGAGGGTATGGTTTAGTATGTGGAGTAGTTTCCAATTTTAATGTCTTGACAGTGTCTTCATATATGAGGTTTGCTTGAGATCCAGTATCAAAAAGAGTATCTATCTTGGTATGCTTTGAAATAACCCTTATGTGGAAAATCTCTATTCTTTCTTTTTCAAGTTGAGTTTCATTGAGGCTACTACTACTTGAAGAACTAGTACTTGCAATAGAATCCTTACCTTGAAAACCCATGGTTGTAATCTTTGTTTCATCACCCGAATCAAAACCTAAGTCATGTTGTGTAGTTGCAGTAGTCTTTGGTTTCCCCTTATGACTGAACTTTTTGGGTCTCATTTCAGGATAAAGTTTCCAACAATGGTCTTCATCATGGCCATCCTTTGAACAACGTTTACATGAGAGTTTCTTTCCCTCTTTCTTGATTGAAGCATTATTTCTTCCATTTCCTTTGAATTTCCTCTTTCCCTTCTCTCCCTTGACAAAAGGCTTCTTGATGCCCTCTTGAGGTTCATTCCTCCCTCTTTCTTCCAAATGAGTTTCCTATACACAAACTTCATCTAGACTTGTAGGGTTAAACATAAGTATTGTGTGCCTCGAGTAGCTATGCAATCCTCCAATATATTTGAGTAAAGTTTCTTGAAAAGATAAATCTATACCCAAAATCAAAGCTCTTCTTCTCAATTCTTGAGTGTAGCTTTGAACACTTTGCCCTTTAGCTTGTCTAAAATTTTGTCAATCCATAATAGCTTTCTGCATGTATGCTAATGGATAAAATTGTCTTTTAAGTGCAATAATAAAATCATTCAAAGAGGATAAAACTTTACCATGTTTCTTCATGTCCTCTTGAGTTTTGGCTTCCCACCAAATAAGTGTTGTACTTTTCCAATCTAAGAGAAGATAGCTAAATATTAGTTTCATCATCTTTGATTCTTTGTATCCTAAAATACACTTCAATCTGACGAATCCAATTATCCAATTTATCAGCATTTACCTCTCCATTGTACATAGGCAATTCAAACTTAATATCAAGTTTAAGCAAAGGAGTTTGTAGAAAGTTTTACCATGTTCTTTTGGAGAATTTGAAGGTGGTTATGAAATCGTAGAAGAGGTGGAAGATGGAGGTGAAGGAGGTGGAGTCTCACCATTCCCTCCATTTCCTTTTGGAGTTTTATCACCACTATCTCCATTACCCTTTGGAGGGTTTGAGATTTCACTTTGCAACCTTGCATTTCTTTCTTCAAATAAAACTTTCACCATCTCTGTCATATCATAGAAATTTCATCCTCTGAAGTAAGAGTTTCATGACTCTCCTCATGAGCCACACTTGGTGAATATCTCCTTGAAGCTTGAGGTGATTGTGTAGTTCTCCTTCTTGAAAGTTGAGAACTTGGCTCTACAAGTTGACCTTCTCCTCTTGTGAGATTCAACCTTCTAAGCATCATAAAACAAACACTTGAAAACAATCAAACCTTCAAAAACCTATGCTCTGATACCAACTTGATCTAAAAATGAAAAGGCTTGAGTCTCTTTAAAATTGCAAGTGAAATTTGTATGTGCTTGGGTATTAGGATCAAGTTACTAACACATAAAACTTAATGAGTTTTTTCTTAATCATGAGAAGCATAAACAATCATAAACAACCATCAAAGTAAACACATTAACACAACAAAATGATAAAGGAGTTCACCCCTCTCTTGGGCTATCTCCTGGTCCAGCTTCCAATGGCTCATTTTCATTAATGCTCAAAGTGTCAAAATCAGTGCTTTAAAATGCCCAGAATGAGAAATAGATGGCTTTAGTGGCTCCAGAACGTCCAAAAACTCCTAGTTAGGCTCTTCTTGCACCTAGTTTGGCCAAAACCTGAGTTGGAATCACTCCCTGGAAGTTTTCCCAATTCTTTGTTGTCTTTGCTCCTCCAAAACACACCCAGATTGACTGAACCTGGCTTCTGGACATTTCCCATGCCTAAACCAAACTCTTGCAGCATCCAGGGAGCATGGGAAAAATTGGTGCACTTTCAGTGAGCCAACCCCTTTTATCGGCGGAGGTCCTAGGCGTATGCCCCCCATATGTCCACGTCCTAGGTGATAAACTCAGGTTCGTTGGCACCGTTGGAATATGCGCCCCTGGAGATCATTGGATCTCACGACAAGTGGAAAATCGTTGGTTGTTGAAACCCCGCGTGCTGGTGGTAGTGTTATGGTCATGTTGTAAGTGGTAAGTCAAAGGGTTGGAGCTAAGCCCCGACCCGGACTCCACTCGACCAAACTTTGGTGCAAAGTTAAATTAAAGTTTTAACGTATATGGAGTAAGGAACACTGGTAGGCATGTTGGTAGCCTGCCTTACACTGGTACTCTTCCACTTGTCCCAGAGGTCATGGATTCGATCCCTGTGAAATCCAACCCTTTTACACTACTAAGGGGTGCCACGTGGTAGCCAATGTTTGGGCCACGTGGCACCATACCATTGGTCCAACACATCGCCATGTGTCGAAACATCACTGGTCCATGTACCATGCCAACACACCTGACACATCACCACTTGCCATGTGTTAGTATGATCACCTTCCACATGTCAGTACGACCTTGCCATGTCAGCATTGTATGGACTGTACAGTCAACAAAATTTTGCCTATTTTGCAAAGTGGAAAGAAGGCGATATATCTCACATACGACGTCTATTTGAACCCGTTCAAGTTGTGTTGGGATCATCAGGACGAGGCCTACACACGAATTTGTTTTGAAGCAATTCCAATCACTTTGATTTTTGAGCATATTTTGATCCCCTCGATCATGCAACCAATAATGTTGTGGAGTATAGTGCAGTCATTGAACTTATTTCCTAAGCCATTGCTCTTAACAATCACAAGTTGGTTGTTAAGTTGGATTCACAGTTGGTGGTGTCATAGTAGAATAATGCCTATCATGTCGAAAATCCTACACTTCTTAGGAAGTATTTAAGGGTGCAACTTCTTGAATGTCATTTTGAGTTCATTACTTATATTCATGTCCCAAGAAGTTTAAATAGATTGGAGATTCGTTATCTAACTATGTACTTGATTTACATCTGCTACATTATATCATCGATAACATCATGCATGTACAATATTCAAAGAAGGCAGATAGACATCCTTTAGAACATAAGTAAAACCAAAACAACACACACAAAAACACACATATATAATAAGTTGTAGCAACATGTCCAAAAAAAAAATTGCAATCTACAAAAGCAGGCCATGCAACCCCTAATGATACAGTCACAACAAAAAATCCCATAATGTCTATAATTGCAAGTGCTATACAAGAGTGGCCCTAGGGCTATGCCTCAGGAGTTTGCGCATGTGTCTCATGATAATGCACTATGGAATTAGCCACTTCCCCGTCTAGAGGCCTTTGAAAAGGTTTCTCATTGTCTCTCCTACTCTTTCTTTTGGTAGGAGAGGGATCAAGTAGATATGAAAGAGAATCCAAGAGGTTAGGTGGTTTGAAAGGAATTAAAATAGGGACCTCTTTTAACCTGACTCATCTTTTGTTTGTGGACAATGTGCTATTGTTTATAATTGGATCTATTTGGGAAGCAAGTAAACTAAGAGAGTTTTTGTGAAATTATTGTTTGGCTTTAGGGATGGAAATAAAATTGAAAAAAACAACCATTTGTTTTAATGGTTTGAATGAAGAGGAAGAACATATGGTTCTTCTTTATTTCCCATATGATGTTATTTATTTTCAAAATGGGTTCAAATACCTGGGTTTCCACTTGAATCCTAATGACTGCAAGAAAAAAGATAAGGGGTGGTTGTTGGTAAAGCTAGAAGCTCAAATTTCACATTGGTGTATCACATGGCTATCAATTGGAGGTCATCTTAAGATTGGTCAAATCAATGATAGAAACCATCCTAGTCTTTTGGCATTCACTACCATTTATTCGAAAAGGAGTATTAGAGGCTACCAAGAGATTATGATTTAACTTTTTATGGGTTGGGAAAATTAAAAATGACCAAATTCCTTTAGTTAAATGGAAGAAAATAGCATTTCAAGAAGAAAAAGGGGGTCAAGGACTAAATGATATTCATCTCTTTGGGCTCTACCTAGCTATTAGAAATTTGTGGAAGGTTTGCACAAAAGGAGGCCTTTGGAAGGATTTATTAGAACAAAAAAATATGTCTCCTAGAAACATTATAGATTGGATAAATAATCCCCAAAAACAAAATAAATAGGTCAAAAATCATTGGAAAGCCTAAGTTTGTTCCTCCTTGTCATGGGATGATGCTCTGTCTTGGAAGTCAATAAATGGGAAAAGGCATGGATTGGAGTTGATGTAATTTTAGGATGTCCATATCTCGCACATCTATCTCATCTTATAGTTACATACTTGCAGCAGGGAGGGTTCTCTATGCTCAGTCTTGTGGTTGATGCAAGGTCGACCAGTCTATGGAAACATGGTTGGATGCCAACTGAAGAGCTCGATTTGGTGGTAGAGTAAAAAATTGATTGGGATGTTTATATAGTTAGTCTCGTGAAGGGTCATATTTGAATATTTGATGAAATCAACCCTTTAACTTGGTCAAAAAATAAAATAGGGGAGAATATACAAGAAAGCTAGTATTCATTGAGCCTATCGATATTATTCCAATAGTTCTTACTTAGTGTTTTAAACAAGTATGGAAATTTAAAGTGCCAAAAAAAAAGTAAGGTCTTAATGTGGCTCGCATTAATATCCAAAGTGATTATTGTTGAAAATAACAACATAAAAAAAAAACTCGATGAAGCTTCTCCCAGTGTGACGTAGTGGTTTCAGCGGTTAGGGTTTAGCCCTGGTCGCTCGTACTCTTGTTGATGGATGCCCTGTGTGTGCAGGGTGTGTTTATAGGTTCTTCTCCAACAATGGTGACTTCTTCTCCCATCTATGCTCCTTGCCTTAGATATTTTACTCCATGCCTCGGATCTGCCCTGTCCAAACCTTCTGGTGGTTCATCGGGGAGCCTTTTCAAGGGCTCTTCCTCTGGTTCTGTTGCCTTCAATGGCAGGTCATTCTCTGATGTTGTCAAGAGGAATTTAAATCCTTCGTCTTGTTTGGTGCAAGAGGCTCTGACCCCCTCCATCTCTTTGAGGAAGGACGCTATTACCAAATTAGCTGGCTTGAGCTCCACGACACTCATTTGTCATTTTAATGGCCTATGGCCTTGCCTTTTTAATATTCACGATTAGATTTTGGGATCTTGGTTTCCAGTTTTGAAAGGTGATGTTTTTATTCACCCCTGTGCTCAAAAATTTTTCAATGTTGAGTTTGATCTTCAAGAGGATCGAGATTTGATCTTTACTTCTGGCCCCTGGTTTTGGGGTAGCTCTGGTTTATGTATGAAGCCTTGGTCTCCTTCTTTTGATCCTTCGAAAGATTCGTTATCTTCAGCCCCTGTTTGGGTTAGGCTCCGAAACTTTCCCTTGCATCTCTGGGAATTTTCATCTCTCTGTTCCATCGGTGATGTTTTAGGAAGGTTCCATTTTAGATGCCCTGAAATAGAAAAATACAACATCTACACGTATGCTCGGATCTGTGTAGAAATGGATTTCAGCAAAGGGTTTCCGGATGAAATCATCTTGACAAGGGATAACTACTCGTGGAATCAAAAGTTGGATTATGAAAAATTGCTTTATGGTGTCAAGCATGTTTTTCCACGGGACACTTGGCAGCCCAATGCCCCAGGGGTCCTAAGAAAGCCCGAAAACAACGAAAATCAACCTAGTGGGTTCGATCCCACATTGATCATCAACTTATTTTCAAGGATGTTTCTTCAAATGTTTCCCCTCCCATGGAGGGATCCAAAGAGGCTCCTTTGGAAGCTAGCTTCACTCCCTCCATTGGGGACTCTCCAGTTCTAAACCTTGCTTTGGATGGCTCAAAATATGAAATAGAGGATCTCAATGTCACTTTAGAGATTATCGAGCTTTCCGAAATGCAACAAGAAACACCTCAGAAGCTCGTGAAAAAAGAGGATTTGGATTCCCCAGACTCAGGTAAAGATAGGCAGGCTCACCCCAACTCCATTCCTCTGGAAAGTTGGCTATATGAGGCTATTAAAGATGAAGCATTAGTGACATGATGTGAAGTTTAAGCTAAGGTAGCTGAGATTCTGGTTTAGGAAAAGCAACAAATTTTAGATCAAGACAATCTAGGAATCATAGGCGTCTCAAAAGCCCTAACATCAACAAATGAATATTGGGTTGAAGTCGGAAAGAAGAAGAAAACACATGTACCCTCAAAGCTAATGGTCACACAAAGTCAGTTAAAAAGGCGAGCTCTTCCCCAACAAGATAACTTAGATGCATTGTCTCTTCACTCTTATCCTCAGAGTCTTTTTTCGAGTGTATTCAATAAAGTTGCTCTATGTGAAATTGCCATCTGAGTATTTGAAACAGTCACTCATAGCTTGTAGGAGTGGTTAAATTGAGGCCTCAGATTGGCCCGAATTTTGAAAGACTTTGTAACCTCTCAGTAGTTTCAACTGCACCATTTTTGATAATTCAAATTTCCTAGTTTTTGTTTAAAAAAAAGAAAATAGCAGCATCAGGAGGCATTCTCTATTAAGAGTCCTTAAGTGGCCACCCTGAGGCTAGCCAGGGAGATTTGGAGAATCAACCAGTCATGTGAGTCATGGAAACAGGCAAGGTGAACATACAAACCTTGTGAGTCAGGATGAAGGAGATGTTGCAACAAACCTTGTGAGCCTAGTGCAAAAGTCAAGGTAGAGTTGAGCAAGAGTCAATACAAACATACAAGTCCTGTGAGCTAGACTGGTATGTGGGATGACCTCCTAGTCTTTGCTGTAATCTTCTAGGACTTGGCCACTCTTAGTCAGGAGTCACTTTAGCATGTGACCAAGTAGGAGAGTCAAATAACCACATGGTGTATAAATATCTTCCTCTATTGATGTAATAAGCAATTATGAGCAGGTGAGGACCATGCAGGATGAGAGAAGGACAATATGTGCTTGCTAATGTTGTAATTAGTCCTAGAGACTAAGGTTTAAAGGTTAATAGAGAATTAAAAGGATAAAAGCCTAAGTTATAAAGTTGAACTATTATAAATTTTGATTAAGTCACTAATGTAAGGGGGGTCAAATTTTTGTCTAGCAACATGATAACTTAAGTCGTGACCCCTTGAGGGTTTCTAGAAGTTTGACTTAATCAAATAAAATGATTAGTCTTGAATGCTCCTAGAAGATTTCTAGAAATCTTGGAGAAACCATAAAAGGAACATGAAGGCCATTCGCTCTACACAATTCAGATCTACATTATCCAATCTCATATCTACAGTATTCAAATTCAGATCTACAGTATTCAAGTTCAGATCTACAGTATTCAAATTTAGATCTACAATATTCAAGCTCAGATTTACAGTATTCAAATTCAGATCTACAGTATCCAAGCTCAAATATACAATATTCAAATTCAGATCTACATTATTCAAGTTCAGATCTATAGTATTCAAATTCAGATCTACAGTATTCAAATTCAAATCTACAGTATTCAAGCTCATATCTACAGTATTCAAATTTATATCTACAGTATTCAAGCTCAGATCTATAGTATTCAAATTTAGATCTACAATATTCAAGCTTAGATCTACAGTATTCAAATTCAGATCTATATTATTCAAGTTCAGATCTACAGTATCTATTTTTAGATCCGCTTGATCTAAGTTCAGATTTGCTCTATATAAGTTCATATTTGCTCTATCTAGGCTCAGATCTGCCGTTTTTCTCCAGATTTATAACCAACACAAAGTAAAAGTCTCTAGTCGTCCTCTCTCTCTTTGTATTTGTACTGTTGCACCTTGATTAGGGTTTTATAACCTGCAAGCTTATTCATCAATAAGAGGAAGATGTTTGTTGGGATTTCCCCCTTATTGGGTTTCCCCAAGGTAAATCTCTATGTTCTTCTGTGATCTTGTTTATTGCACTATTCTTGTTTCAGTATATTGTGGCTAAATTATTTTAAGTGTTTAAAAGAAGTTAAAATTTTATTGTTATATAAATCAAGCTTGAAAATCTACATGGTATCAGAGCATTGGTGTGAAGAGCTCAGTTTTGTAGCACTTGAGCCCACACGGGTCCAAGAAGAAGCTTGATTCATATTAGTGCAAAGCATAAAATTACGGTTTCAGAGATGTCGACCTCCTCTATCTCAATTTGAGTTGAAGACGGGTTAGAGGGAGATTCAAACTTCAATGTTTGGAAGCTCGGGGTCATGAACATTCTTTAGGAGCATGAGTTAGATTAGTTCATAACCTATGAAGTAGAGGAACCTACTTATAACATAGGAAGGACAACATTCATTAGGAACCAAGAAAAGACTAAAAGGATAATATTTGATTCAGTGAAGGACAATATCATGCATGTGATGACTCCTATCATGACAACAAAGGAGTGCATGGATACTTTGGTCAACCTTTACGAGAAGAAGGCCCCTAGCCATAAGAGAAACCTAAAACACAAGCTAAAGTATTTGAATATGGAAAAGGGAGAATCGGTTGCATCCTTCTATTCTAAGATAGCCCATATCCATGATCAGTTACTAGTTACAGGAGGTTTCAGTGGATGATGATGACCTTGCCCAAGCCATGTTTGATGGACTTCCACCATCTTGGGAAACCTTCCTCTCAAGTGTAAACGACAGAGAGATCCGACCTACCTTTGAGTGCTTGTGTCATGATTGTCTCCAAGAAGAAATTCAAATGGCCACCAGAAGTGATCCACCCAAAGAGGAACATTCGGCCCTAGCTGTTAAGTTCAAGGGAAGAAGGAGACCTTCCTTCCAGAAGGATTTTCAAAAGAACTTATAAAGGGAGAACACCAAAGGGGATTTCATAGGTAAAGGCTTCGACATCTCAAAAGTGAAATGTTACAACTGCAACAAGATGGGCCACTTTGCTAAAGACTACAGGTTGAAGAGAAAAGGGAACTATAAAAAAGAGAAGCATCATGCTTCCACCGCTAGAGATGAAGAATCCAAGAAAAGGCAGAAGGGGTCTTCTAGTTAAAAAGAGAAGAGAAGGGAATACTATTTGGTATCTGCTTTATTAGGTTCTTTGACTACTGGTTGAGACACATGGCTAGTTGACAGTGGCACATCTAGACATATGACATGGTATAAGGATATTCTCTTAGAGTTCAGGAAGAGGTCCTTTTCAAAGTAGATGGAGCTTGGAGATGACAGAATCTATGAGATCAAAGGAATGGATTCTACTTCCTTTCAGTTGGAATCTAGATCCATCTTTAATATTGATGAGATCTTATATGTTCTAGGGATAAATAATGTTCTTCTATCAGTGGAAAAACTTGAAGATAAAGGTTACAGGGTAACCTTCATGGAGAGAAAGGTTATAGGGGAACCTTCATGGAGAGAAAGGCACTACTTTGGCCTAAGGATTCTCATCTGAGTTCAATCGAGATTATTGGGGTTTGAAAAGGAGGAATTTACAAAGCGCCAGGTCACTCTATTCAGGCTCTTGCACATGATACAACCAATTCCAATGAACTTTAGCATAGGAGGCTCGGCCACCTGCACTACAAAGCACTTCCAGATCTGCAGACAATGGTAAGAGGCATGCCTCCCATTCCTTCTGATAAAAATGAAGTTTGCAAAGGTTGTTTACTTGGAAAGAATACAAAGAAGTCATTTTCTAATAGTGATAATAAAGCTAAATAGATTTTAGACCTTGTACATTTTGATACTTGTGGACCCAGCCATCTCATTATCTAAGTGGTTTTATGTACTATGTAATTTATTGTTGACTTCTCTAGAAAATGTTGGATTTACTTCCTCAAAGCCAAGAATGAAACCTTTGAGAAATTTAAGGAATTTAAGGCTCTCATAGAAAATCGGATAGGTAAACAGATTAGGGTCCTAAGAACAGACAATGGGGGGGAGTTTGAGTCATATTCCTTTGAAGACTTTTGTAAAGAAACTAGGATCAAAAGACAATTAACAATGCCCTACAATCCTTAGCAAAATGGTGTTGCTGAGAGAAAGAATAAGACTATTTGTGAAGAAGCCAAAGCCATGATGTTTGACCAAGACCTACACAACTCCCTTTAGTAAGAAGCAACAACTATTGCAGTGTTTGTACATAATAGGTGTCCTCACACAATTCTAAAAGATAAAATCCCCGAAGAAATGTTCACAGGGACAAAACTAGAAGTTGGACATCTTAGGATATTTGGTTGTCCTGTCTACATTCATGTACCTAAAGAAAAGAGAACCAAAATTGAACCCTTAGGAGAGAAATGGGTCTTTGTAGGGCAAAGATCCAGACAATTCATTATCTGATATTGAAGTAAGGCAAGAAATAATTGTGGCACCAATGAGTGAATACATCGATAAATGGTTAAAGAAAGCCTTAACTAAAATAACTAAATTAGATCATGAAGAAGAAATTGTAACTGGTCAGTTAGTTCCAACAAAGGAAAATATAAAAGATGCACTAGCAGGCATATAAAAGAAGAGAGATTCCATCACAGTAAGTAAAGTGGTCACCATTCATAATTTCTTGTCCTTCATACTTCTCGTTCGTAAATTGTCTCAGTTGTGTCTTTTCATTCTTTTAGAATCCACAACCGATATCTGATTATTTTCCTTTTCTTTTTCCAGGTCCAGATTTATCTTTCAAAGGTCCACGTGAGCCCCATCCCAATACATTTGGATGAACACTATCTTTTAATTTATATTTCATTGTAAAATGAGACTTTATTTTTTGAAATCCCTAGAGAACTATTTCGAGGTGCAAATTTAATGATTTCTCAGACTTTGAACTTTTGAGTATGGGATTTTTGAAGTGTGCCTATCATTTTTTCTTTAGATTTAAATGATATACTCTTTTAAAGTTCTTTGCATTGTGGACTTATATTTTAGCCAATTTCCATTTTATTTGCCCAAATTTTATAGCATAAAAGTATTCTACTCTAAAAACTGCTAAAAAAATTTGGAAGCTATATAAAATCCTTATAAATTTTAATACTTTTACAAAAATATCGCCAAACATTTTATTGTTGGAATTTTAAGAATTAATAATATTCACCAAGGTTTCTACACTCTAAGATAAGTATGGATCCTTAAAAATTTCCCTGATTAAAAGGGTGCTCAATATACAAGTGACTAACATACCAAAGGAGGTCTCCATGATGAAGGAAATATGACTCTGATAGACATCTAGGGGAGTGTTTGCAGTAACTCACAATTAATTTCTACCATGAAAGCAAGCAGAGAAGCATCTTTAAGTGATGGTAAGAGAAGAACACCCTTGCTCCTTTATGTTGATAGGGAAGTTAGGTAGAACTATAGGGGATTTATGATGGTGGATAAAGTTGATAACAATGTGAGAAGACCCCAGGCTCATTGCCCCCACAAGAGGCACTCAAGATCATTCATCTGGTGAACTTCCTCTATCTACATCATTCCTTTAGGTTACCATAGCCTAGAGGACTCTCCTAGGGGTAACCCCCTTTTACATGGATTGTTTTGAACCTGGGTCATTAACATGGAGACAAACAATCTCAACCACTAGATCACATTCAGAGAAACAAAATGAGTTTAAGTCTTGCCATGAGAGATTGTTTGATATAAATGAAAATTTTGAAGGAAAGGTTAAAAAACTAAAGGACATGGTTGTTCAATTGATGGCATGATATGGATTATGTTGTGAACATAGAAATAATAAGTGAAATAACCTAGAGATATTACAAAGTGCACAATAATACAAGGAAACACAAGCTCTATTAGTGAATGAAATAGTGAAAACAATAATATTTAAAGCAATGCAATCTGAGTATGATGGTGATAGCTTATCTTTGAGAAGAGATGTGTCAGCTACGCTCATTTGCATAAAGACCCTCACAAGAGGCTAAAACTACCTTTTAATATAAAGTTTAAAACCACAAAAGGAAAAACAACTAATATCCAAAACCCTAACCCTAGGAGATGAGGTGGAAAAATGATCCAGGAGGATCTCCACACAAGGATTCAATACTTTGCACACCATGGAGAAGACCATTAAAATGATTGATGATAGGTGACAAAATTTAAAGGAATGTTTAATGCTTCATATTGTAAAAATGATTAACATTTTTTAGCATAATGTGCTCATGTATTTTTCATTTAATTTG
>JASDQU010014550.1:33057-45387 GCA_032191745.1 Picea mariana | reverse complement strand
ATAAAGTGATTTCGCGATTTTGCATATTGCGACCTCCTGCTGTGAGTTTTTTTCAAAATCCAAAAACACGAAACTCCAAAATGGATCTTAGAAACACTAGCTCCTTCACTTCTCTTCCTCTTGTGTGACCACAAGCTATGACCAAGGGCCAAACACGAGGGTGTTTCGTGATTTTTCATATCGCAACCTCCTGCTGTGAGTTGCTTCCAAACTCCCAAAACACGAAAATCTGAAATGTTTCATATCAGATCAACAACCGAGATCTCTCCCTCTGATCAACTGTTGTGATCAATATCATGGACTCTGACTTCATATCAGATAAACGGTCCATATCCTTGGTGATCCGACAATCCAGATCATTTCGTGACTTCGCATATCACAAGTTCTTGTGTCATATTCCTTTGACTCCTCCAATGTGCAAGTCAACGAAACTCCAATCGCTCGCCATGTGTCCTCTGGCTCCAACATCCAGTATTGTTTCGCGACCTCACGTATCGCGATTTCCCACAACTCACAACTTTGAATTATCTAGTTTGTGAGTTAACAAAATCCCAATCACTTTCCACGTGTCTTATGGATCCAACGACTAGGATTGTTTCGTGACCTCGCGTATCACGAGTTCCCATAAATTGCACATTTAAATTCTCCAGTTTGCAAGTCAGTAAAATTCCAATCGCTCTCCATGTGTCCTTTGGCTCTAACGACCAGGATCATTTCACGACCTCACATATCGCAAGTTCGAGGGGTTAGAGAACCTTCTTCCTTTGACCTTTTAGTCAGCAAAATGCTGATCTTTCGCCACGTGTCATCTCTGACAATGGATGGTTTTGATGACTTCGAAACTTGTCTCATGCACTTTCCATAGTATCCAACAACTGTTGGTCTATGCACTCAGATCTAACGATCGATATCTGATCTCCTCATCTGCGCTTCCTTTGGTCACTGGATTTTGATCCAACGACCATTGTTGCTCCTCCTTATGAGCTTACACTTCCTCCCAACTTGGAAGAATGACTAAGTGTCAAAGGCCTTAACCTTTGAACCTTCTGTGAGTCCTTCTCTTGGACCTCGGTTGCACTTCTGGAAAGTGCAAAGTGCTCTCTCTTCTGAGATTAGTTGTTCCTGCATACTATTCTCTCCTTGCCTGTTTTCCATTGATGCACACTCACTCTATTCCTCCTGAGCTTCTCGAGATTTCTCTTCTATGTATTCGTTGCTGTTCTTGCCATGCACACTCTACCTGTAAACCTCTCAACATCATTCTACCAACATCGCTGATGTTCTTACCATCTTGTTTTCCATCGACGTTGCATCGCCACTACTGTTCTTGCTATCAATGACAAGCATATTCTGCCTTCTGTCTATAAACATGCCAACATTCACTTTTATGGTTTCCAGAGAGACTATTTGGTTTTGGATTTCCTCCACTGCTTTCTTCAAGATATTTTTGTCTAGCTGTACCTTCCCGATTTCCTTTTCAATTCTTTCATTAAAAGTTCTCAATTCATCCAACTCTCCTTTGAGTCTTGTCACCTCCTGGTCATGTGTGGTTTTAATATTTTCCATCTCATTCAAATGGGAATTTTGGGTGAGGGAGGTTGTTTCGTTGAATATTTTCAGTAAATATTTTTCTTGGGCCTTGAGGTGCCTTTCATGACTTTCCTTATGAGCAATACTTGGTGAATATCTCCTTGAAGCTTGAGGTGATTGTGTAGTTATCCTTCTTGAAAGTTGAGAACTTGGCTCAACAAGTTGACCTTCTCCTCTTGTGAGCTTCAACCTTGTAAGCATAAAAAAACAAGCACTTGAAAACAATCAAACCTTCAAAAACCTATGCTTTGATACCAACTTGATCTGAAAATGAAAGGATTCAGTCTCTTTTCAAAATTGCAAGTGAAATTTGTATGTGCTTGGGTAATGGGATCAAGTTACTAACAGATAAAACTTAATTAGTTTTTACTTAATCATGAGCAACATAAACAGTAAAAAACATCCATCAAAATACACACATTAACAGAACAAAATGATAAAGGAGTTCACCCCTCTCTTGGGCTACATCTCCTAGTCCAACTTCTAATGGATCATTTTCATTAATGCTTAAAGTGTCAAAATCAGTTCTTTACAATGCTCAAAATGAGAAATAGATGGCTTCAATGGCTCCAAAACATTAAAAAACCCTTAGATGGGCTCTTCCTACACCTGTTTTGGCCAAAAACTGAGTTGGAATCACTGCCTGGAAGTTTCTCCCAATTCTTTGTTGTCTTTGATCATCCAAAACACACCTGTGTGAATTGAACCTAGCTTCTCGATGTTTTCCATGCCTAAACCTGCCTCTTGCAACATCCCAGGTGTGTGGGGGAAATTGGTGCACTGTTAGTGCATTGGCCCCTAATTCCATTGGAGGTCCTTGGCGTATGCCCTCCATATGCCCACATCCTAGGTGATAAACCTGGGACCCGTTGGCTAACCGTTGAACAATGCGTTGCCCATATGGTCATATGGCAAGTGTGGCGTGACCGTGACTTATCATGTGGAAGTTCCCCATGAGCTGGTGGTAGTTGTAAGGTCACGTTGTAGCGGGTAAGACCAAGGGTTAAGACCAAGGGTTGGGGCTAAGCCCCGAGCCAGACTCCGCCTGAATTACGTCTCATTTAAAATTAAATACAAGTTCAAAGGGTATGGGGTAAGAACCACATGGCAGGCGGGCTGGTAGCCTGACCTGCACCAAGACATTGCCACTTGTCCTTGGAGGTCGTGGGTTTGACCCTCACATAATCCAAAATTTTAATCAACACAGGGGTGCCATGTGGAAACCCATGTCTGGGCCATGTGGAACCATATCATTGGTCCTCTACACATCATTTGTCATAGTCAGATTGGACCACGTACACTGCCAACACATTTTCCACGTCAACCTCTGCCACTTGTTAGTACGAACACCTACCACGTCACCAGTACGACCTTGCCACATCAGTAGTATGGCCCTACCACGTCAGCAGTATGGCCCTGCCACGTCAACACTGTACGGACTGTATAGACTGCACAATAAGCAAAACATTTCCTATTTGGAAAAGTGGACAGAATGTGATATCTCTCACATACGATGCCCATTTGAACCCGTTCAATTTGTGCTGGGATCGTGAGGACGAGGTCTACGCACGAGTCCATTTTGAAGCAATTCTAAGCACTTTGATTTTTGAGCATATTTTGATCCCCTCGATCACTCCTCCCCATTGGGAAGCTTTTGGACCTCCAAAAGACTACTTTCAGTCTATTTGAAGATGGGGGTACAATTCCCTCACCTTTCCAACCTCAATCCATTTGGCCTTTCTTGGATTTGTGCCTTTTAGACCAACTCGAAGGTATTCCACATTCCCTCGTTTTGAAGTGCTCATCCTCCTGTCAAGGATTGTATCTTCATGCAATTTTGAAAGATATTCTAGTGAGAAATCATCTATGGAAGGAATCTGAACCTGATCTCCTTGATCATAAATCAAAGGAGGCTCATACAATCTTAGATTCAAAACATTGACAACTGCATACATTTGCATATAAGGAAGAAAATCCAAACAAAAGGCATTGTTATCATTCTTTTCAAGAATCTTGAAAGGTCCATATCTAATTGGTTTCAATTTTTTACCTTCTCCTTTAAGCCTCTCTTTGCTAATGTAAAGCCAAAATTCATTTCCAACTTGGAAATTGTGATCAACACGATGCTTGTCATGTCTTGTATTGTACTTGGCTTGGCTCTTTTCCAACTATTGATGTACCATTTGATGCGCCAACTGAATTTGTTTAATGAACTTCTTTGCTCTATCAATGTCATATTGACCATCAATAGAAATATCTTTCCCAAAGATAAAATCGAAAGGCGATTTTGGCAAATAACCAAAACATGCCTCAAATGGAGATGTTTGATTTGAAGAGCACTTAGCTCAACTGTAATCATGTTGAATTTAGTGTAGGTGCTCATCCAAAAGCTTAGGATGCTTGCTGCAATAAACAAGAAGAAGATGTACTATTGTTCTATTGGCCACTTCTGTTTGACCATCGATTTGTGGATGAAAAGATGTGCTCTTTTTCAGCTTGGTGTCCATGAGTGCCCATAAACTTGACCAAAAGTTCCCAATAAATCGAGAATCTTGATCATAAATAATGGATTTGGGCAACCCAAAATGTACCCAAAGATGTTGAAAGAACATTTGTGTCATTTGTTCAGATGTAACCTGCTTCTTACATGGCATCAAAATACACATTTTGTTGAAACGGTTAACCACAACATAAAGATAATCATGATTCTTTTTATACATATGTAGACCTCCTACAAAGTCCATGGAAATGATTTCCCAAGGACGAGAAGGAACCAAAAGTGGAGTATACAAACCCAACTTTCTATTTCTAGGCTTACTTGTAGCACATAAAGAACATCCTCTTACATATCGTGAAACACTTTCGTTCACTTTAGGCCAATAACAATACCTTTGCAAATTAGCCATTGTCTTTCCTACACCAAAGTGGCCAACAATAAGAGAAGAATAAGCTTCCCTTATGATGTTGACTCTTTCACCCTGTGGAATGCATAACTTTCCCATATGATACAAAATCTTATCATGCACATGGTAATCCAATTCTTCAACTTGGTTAGAATGACACAAAGTTGCATAAACCTCTTTAAAATCAACATCTAAAGCATATTATTCAACATATCTCTCATGCATGGTAGAATTATGCTTAAGAATAACTGAAGCACTAACAATAGGCCTAGAAAGCATATCAAAAAATTTGTTAAAAATTCCTTTCTTATACCTTATAACCAAGTGGAATTGTTGTAGAAAACCCATCCATCTGAGGTGCCTTGCTTGCTATAGCTTTGTTTTTTATTACAAGTATTGCAATGGTTGGTGATTTGTGTGAATGATATTTTATTTTCCCAACAAATAATGTTTCCATTTTTTCACACTTTGTACCAATGCATACAACTGCATACAACTCCTTATCATAAGGAGGATAGTTAATCACAACATCATTAAAAGTTTCAGAATGAAAACAAATGGGCTTACCATGTTGCAACAAGACTTCTCCCATTGCATAATTGCTTGCATCTGTTTGGATCTCAAATGGATATCTCAAATTAGGAAGTGAAAGAACTGGAGATGAACTAATCTTCTCCTTCAATGCATCAAAATATTTTTGTTGCTTGCCTCCCCATTGGAAAACTTGCTTGATGCTTGTCATTGCATGTAATGGAGCTGCAATTGAAGAGAATTTAACAATAAATTTTCTCCCATATTGGGTTGCTCCCAAAAAGCTTCTTACCTTCGTCACATTGTTGGGCTTGGGCCAATCCAAAATGACTTTGACCTTGGAAAGATCAACTTTTAGTTCTCCTTCTCCAACATTATGTCCCAAGTAAACAAGTGAGGTCTTTCCAAACTCACATTTAGACATCTTCAAAAAAATAAATTATTTCTTCAATACATCCAAAACTTGCTTTACACGCATAACATGCTCTTCACGATATTTTCTAAATATCAAAATGTCATCCAAGTAGACAATCACAGAATCATCAAGAAAAGGTCTTAAAACATCATTCATGTTGGCCCTTGACCAAGTTTTGAGGAACACTTGATCATAATTGACTGTTTTTGGACTTCGACAGCCTGTCAAAGATGGAGCACCAGGGAAAGCAGAGATCATGGGATCTCGGTCCACTTTTGGGCCCCTTTTAGGGTTTTGGGTTAATGTAATGAGAAAGGGATGTCGTCCTGTGGGTTTACCCACACTTATGCCCACTTTTGTAATGTATAAATAGAAGGATAGGAAATGTAAGAAGTAGTAGATGTGATTGCTTAGTGCAATTGGTAGTGCATCTATGTGATGTTGAACAAGTGCTCTGTGTGAACTGTGTAAGGCTTGCAAGGCTAAGTGCAAGTTACCGTGTGGTTGATATAGAAAGCTAAGTGCTGTAACGCAAGGATCTAGCGAGCTGCACAGGTCTCCTGTCCTATGCGAAGAAGGGTTTTGGAGGATTTGTGCTTGTAACAACTTGAATAAGATAATAAAGAAGAAGATCTTGTGGATGTATCCCCAGGGGGGGTGAACCATGTAAATCTGTGTGTTATGCTCTGTTCTTTGGTTCAATGTGTTTATCTTTTCTTATGCTATGTGCTTTGATATATCCACTTATTCTCTGTTCTTCTTAGATATATATATGATGGTTAAATATGATGTGTGTGAGGATTCTTAGTGCTGATCTTCTAGATCTGATTTGGGTTATTATGGTTAAGCGCTGAAATACTGTAGATCTGAKTATTCACCACAAAKATCTGTGTTGTCTGCAAAGTATAATAAGGGATAAATATTGATGAATGATCTATGCTAAGTGCCTTGTAAAATATATAATCACAGATATGTGTCCCAGCTAAGGTTGCAGACACCTGAGTCTTGCAACCACCCCTACCTCTACCTTGGGTGAGACTTCATCTGCTTCGCAGGTGGTTCCAAAAGGGCCGGTAGTTAGAGATTTTTTGGTGCGCGCTTGAGCATTGAACCCTAGGTTTTCTCCTGTGCCAACAAATGGTTCCGTTGTCGGGACATGAAACTATGATTGTTGGGAATCCAGGAAGAAGAAAATTTGTGCAAAAGAAATCTTTGTGCGTAGATCTGTTTCCCTAGTGCACAACTTTTTACTCGACCTGCGAAGCTTTGTGCTAGGAATAAGGTCAGATTTGAAGAAAGGAAGATCAAATCTGAAGAAAAGAAGCGAGATCTGAATGATCTGTGCTCTAAGAAAAGTAAAAATGGAAATTTCTGAAAGAAGGAGGCCAAATCTGCAGAAAAGAGGTAAGATATGTAAGCTCTGTGCTCTAATAAAGGTAAGAAGAGTTAAAATTTATTAGATATGGAAGCTTTGTGCTCTATAGAAGTAAGATAAGTGAAATTGTTTGTTTCTAGAGCATGGATCTAGGTATGTTTGATAGATTCTGTCCTAGATTAAAAGCTAGGGCATTAATAGATGAAATAAAGTTTGATATGAATAGATCTGATAGATATGTTATACCTATGCATAGAAATAATGTTTGGACTAACAAATGGATGCAGGATCCTAGAAAGAATTTTTTGTAAGCTAGCTACCATGATCCTGGTGCGCAGTACATAAGAAGTTGGGGATCATTTAAGAGAAAGAGAGGATTGACCCTATGTTATAGTTGCAGAAAACCAGGCCATCTAGCTAAGGAATGCCSKGGTGGAAAACTTAGTTGTCTATGTTGCAAAGMTTTGGACCATGAAGTATTGGATTTCCCTAGAATGATTGCTAACCTTGAAAGAATGAATCTGCATGAATAAAACCCTAAGACAACCTCAGAAATTGCAAAACCCTAGAAAGAATAAGAAAAAGTATTAATACAGATGAAAGAAACTCTGAATGGGCACAAAGATGTTAGTTTATCAGAAATTTTCAAAGAAAAAAAGTAAATCGAAGTAAGAATAGGAGACTTCGACATAGACTATGTTCTAGAAGAGGAAACACAGGTGAATATTATGACAGAAAGAACTTGGGAAACCCTGGGAAAACCTGCTATGAATCCGTCATTAGGAGGAATAAGCTTGTTTAAAGGAAAATTGGTAACCCTATGTGGATGGATTACCCAGATACCTCTGAGCATCAATAGAACGTCAGTAGAGGAAGAATTTGAAGTTATCAAGTTTATTGAGAACAACGCCCCATTTTTGGCTTTGTTAGGGAAAACCTAGATTGAGAAAGACCAAAGAAATGAAGAAAAGGAAACCTTAGAAAAGAAGAAGCAAGACCTAATAGATTTTATGACTAGAAAGATCGCCTACTTGATGGAAGAACATGGTAACAGATCGAAGCTATTTGACACTGGGGAATTGGATGTCGAAGTTGTAAGAACACTAGAAGAACCACAAAAGACTAAAATGAATGTTCTAGACGATGAAGAAGTATTTCCCTTGAATCCAAAGAACGAGTATCGACAACGCGAAGTGACTATGTATGAAGAGGATAAAAAGTAGAATGGGAAAAGGATCACTGAGATGAAGCTCACCTGGAAAAAGGCTAGAAAGCTAAGTAAGAAGAAATCCCAGATCGAAAAACTATAGAAGGTTCTAGAGGGAGCGCCACATAAGGAAAAATTATAGAATTTGAGCTTCGTCGAGACAGCAGAACGACGACATAGGGCACTTCGCTGTGGCGAAGCAATATAGCCGTTGGAAGCTGATATAACCATTTGAATGCCGCTCTGAACAGGTTGAAAAAGCATTGATGGCTCACTACCAGACTGTTAGACCACACCATAACGAACAGAACAAGAGTTAATGAAGATTTATACCCGTTGCAAGCAAACCGTTACTAAAATTCCTATATATCCCGTCGCACCATGAATGAAGAACACTTTTTCCAATTGAGAATTTTGACCTTGCAGCCTTGATTAAGATTGTCCAACGATCCTTATGATCTTACCTTCTACCCTATTACAGTACCTACGATACTTTGAGAACCTGAGATATTGATCCTGAGCATATATGTCCGACGAATTTAAAGTAGCTGAAGAATCTATAAGAGAGGTAATCGCTAGCCTCAGAGCCGAGAGAGTCATGTCAAAGAGAGGGTTGTCTATAGGTTTACAGGCATCATCGACAAGAGGAGTGCAAGCCTCCCCGTTGACTGCATGAGAAGGTACATCTCGAGCCAATGCAGAAAGAAGAACCAAACATAAAGCCGATCTGGCCAATGCGAAGTTGGTTCCATCCATCCTACCTGCTTACATACCACTTCTGAGTGGTGTGATCAACAGAGAAAGTGTGCCTAGAGACTTAGAGTACACTCTAGTCACCACGTACCTGMCAAAAGGGGTACGCGCAGTTCACGTAGATCAAGACAAGGTTGCAGCATTGAAGTTTAATGACTTCCATCGGGGTGACCAGAAGGTTTATTGCATGCTCACTCCTTATAAATATATGACGAAGATAAAGGGAAAGAATTTGAAGATYGTCCCTCAACAATGGACGATAAACCTTGTGAAGTCCAGTCTACTCAACGTTATGAAGATACCGCACTTCGGCAGACACCAGGAGGTGAATGCTTGTGTGAAGCTGCTGCTGGCAAGTTACCATGGAGGATACTTATGGTTGAATYGTCGCATAAYAGTTGATCCAACACTGATTAACCAAATCACCAGGCTTAGCATGTAGTGCCTTGATCCCCACGATTACTATCCTAGAAAGACCGCAGATCACGCTCTCGCTCAGAAGATAAAAGAATCCTATGGAGTTGTTGAGAAAGGTGTGTGGGGCTACAAGGTAGCTTCTATTGAAAGTGGCTCAGTGTGCCTTGCTTGTCAACTGATTGCAAGGAAGTTGGTATGCAAGAATCAACCCACGCAAGTATCCGACTTTGTAGTCGACCTCTAAGGGAATTGCGTAGAGGGAATATAGATGAACTGGGCGAAGTACTTGGTGAATTAGTTGGATATTGATTGCAGAGAATCTCAGGACCAGGGGCATGAATTCCATTTTAGCTAGCTCTTAATACTTATAACTTTCGTTGCATGGGAGCTACCGGAAGGTGCAGCCTTCCTGGACATCGACCCCTTCGAACCATTGGCCGCGAAGTTCAGTACACTGTGGTACTCTAATGATATGAACAAGCAGTGGCAGTCAAATGCCATTTTCCATACCTACTACACCCAGTTGAAGTTCTCCATCCAGTCCGAGCCGTGCATGACCCCGAATACTTTACATAGGTTTTGACCCTTGATGAAGTTCAACGCAGACCACCATTTCATATATATTACATCACGCGTTGATGAGAACAAGGAACAACTTCAATCTTATTATAAGTTGACAGAAGACGACCTAGAGAAGATCACCAAGGAATGGTCGACGGACCTCCTTATCTCAGTAGACCCCACAGAAATGTTCGACATCAACAGCCTAGAGGCTACACAGAATACACCTGGGCCCAGTAAGACAAAGAAAACAAAGCAGATAAAGAAGGATGAGGAAATACAGGATGTAGACAACAAATCTGTAAGAACCACATTCGTTACACTAGAGAAAGGAGGTAATGGCGAAGACTTAAGGAAGTCGAATAGAGGCCAGGAGATGAAGTAGAGATCATAAAGAAAAGGAAGGGTTCGTGTCCGGAACCTTCCTCCCGGAAGAAATCAAAAGCACACGTGACTAAGCTGAAGACCACGTTCACTCCAGATGACTTCAGTTTTCTCATCACAACTATGAATGAAGCCATAGAAGAGATAATAGAAAAGCATGAAGCTAAGAAAGAGACAATGTACAACAAAATCTAGATCAAGCTCCAAGGATTACAACAAGCTCTCTAGTCTAGCCACACAGTCTCCTCTGCGGCCCTGCCAGAAGGCACAACAAAAGAGGTAGATGAACCAGTTCAACTCTGCAAGATTGCTGACACAGTCGAAGCATGCCTTCGAAAGGCATAGGAAGAAACAACGCATGACACCCAGGCCTTAAAGAAAGCAAAAGAGGAAATCATCGAGCAACACCGAGCTGCGCAACAAGAGACAGACACTATCCAAGCGAAATTTGAAGAAGACAGAGCGAATATCCAACAAGAGAAAGAGCAGTTGCTCGTGAAGTAGATTGGGATTGAAGAAGCAGTCAAGAGAGAATTTATCTCTGTGATCGACTTAGAACAGAAGGAAAAAGAACCCATAGAACGCCAAGTGCTGAAGCTTGCTGAAGTTATTTAGCAAATTCAACAAAGTGTCATGGAATTAGAGCTTCAGAACATACCACAAACCCCACAATAAGTGCACGACCAACGATAAATAACTGCCCGGAGCACCGTAGAAAGGATTAAAGCACTCACTATGGAATGAAAACAATTAAGTAGCAGAAGTGCGTAGATATACAAGAACCTAACCAAGAACCCAAAATTGCATAAATTGGAGTCACAACTCCAAGAGGCAAAGTATGACGCTGAAAATCTATAGGTGTAGCTGAAGGCCTTGTCACCCATAGAGAGAATGAAGAGGTTTCCAGAGAAACGCACAATCCAACAACAGATTCACATGCTTCAGAGTAAAGTAATGGAAGTCTCTCAATGACTTCAACCAGTGCAAGAAAAGGCATGCCAATTGTTCACTGAAGTTGAAATCCAAGGAGTAGAACTTGAACAGATTGTTAATACAACATAACAACGCCTAGAAGGGCCAATGAACGAGGCACTCATCCAGGATTTCATCGAGCAAGAGGCAGTAGCAATGCAGTAGGTCGAAGAATCTTGAGCCAAGATCGAGGAATTCGAAGCAGAATTGGTCAGACCTGACTAACTCGGGACAAGTCACATGTGAGTGTTGGGGGCCTGTTGGCCCTTGACCAAATTTTGAGGAACACTTGGTCATAATTGACTGTTTTTGGACTTCAATAGCCTGTCAAAGATGGAGCGCCAGGCGAAGTAGATATCATGGAATATCGGTCCACTTTTGGGCCCCTTTTAGGGTTTTGGTTTAATGTAATGGGAAAGGGATGTCGACCCATGGGTTTACCCATGCTTAGGCCCACTTTTGTGATGTATAAATAAAAGGATAGGAAATGTAAGAAGTAGTAAATGTGATTGCTTAGTGAAATTGTTAGTGCATCTATGTGATGTTGAACAAGTGTTATGTGTGAACTGTGTAAGGCTTGCAAGGCTAAGTGCAAGTTACTATGTGGTTGATATAGAAAGCTAAGTGCTGTAACATAATGATCTAGCGAGCTACGCAGATATCCCGTCCTATGCGATGAAGGGTTTTGGAGGCTTTGTGCTTGTAACAGCTTGAAGATGATAATAAAGAAGAAGATCTTGTGGATGTAGTGTTAATATTATCGTAGCTGTGAAAGATATTTACCTCCACATGTAAACCTGATGAGAATAGAAGACTCCAGAAAGTAAGAGAAAACCCTAATGAGTTGGCTAATAACCATAGAAGTCTTGTCGGTTCAAGAAGATAATTTATATTAGGTTATTAGCCTCCAAGAGAAGAAGTCGGCCTGAAATAATAATAATATATTGAACAGACATGTACCCAGAAGAAGAAGTCGGCCCCAACAAATCTGGCAGAACCACTATAAATATAGGGCGACAGTTCTCATTTGACACATCTTAGAAATTGCAGAGAGCAACTGGTGCACACTGCAGCTCCCAGTTTGATGCACACGTGTGGAGGAGAGTTGCAGGTGCAGCTGCTACAACAACCAGTTTCAGTGTTGGCTTGGACTATCTATTGGCTAGGGTTTGGACTATCTGATCATCTATTGTTGGTGTGCTATCCTTGGAGGAAGATGCGC
>JASDQU010014550.1:15515-28631 GCA_032191745.1 Picea mariana | reverse complement strand
ACCAGACCCTCACCGATTCTACCTAAGGAAGACCTCAGATCACTCCCTGGCACATCATATAAAGGAATATTACGAAAATGTAAAAAAGAGAAAGCGAGGCTACAAGGTAGCCTCCATCCAGGATGGCGCAGTGCACCTAGATTGTCAGCTTATTGTTGGTAATCTTGTCAGAAAGAATCATCCAACATAGGTCAATGGATTTGTTCTAGACCTCGCAGGGAAGTGTGTAGAAGGCATGCAAATGAACTGGGTGAGATACCTCATCAACGAGTTGGAGAAGGACTGTCGTGAAGCACAGGACTAGGGTTATGAGTTTCATTTCAGTTGGTTATTGATTCTAATCACATTTGTCACTTGGAAAATGCCACAAGGAGCATACTTCCCGTAAGTTGAGCCATCGGAACCGTTGGTCGCAAGGTTCTCCACCTTGTGGTACACGAATGATATGGCGAAGCAGTGGCAATCAAACGTGGTGTTCCATGCTTACTACTTACAGTTGAAGCGTGCCATTGAAGCATTTCCATGAATGACCCCAAATACTTTACATCAATACAGGCTGCTAGCGAAGTTTCACGCAGATCAACACTTTATCTACATCACCGCGCACAGGGATGAAAGTAAGGAGGAGTTTTAGTCTTATTATAAGTTGACCAAGGAAGACATGGAAGAAATCACTAAGGAATGGCCAGCTGAGTTCCTTGTACTGGTCAAAGATGCAGAACTCTCCGACCCTGACATCATCGGAAGCCCATTGATTACCCGAGTTGAACATGATGGACAGAAGAAAAAAAATAAAAAGGAGGAATTGCATAACATAGAAAGTGATGAGGAGGACAGTGCATCGGAGGAAAGTAGACCCGACTCAACTACAGGAGGAGGAGGAGACAAAGTGAACCAAGAAGAAGGAGGGGAAGAAGGAGACAATCAAGACAAAGGAAAAGTAAAACTGTTGAAGGATCCCCTTATAGAGGTTGAGACATCAAAGAAAAGGAAGGTTTATCTGCAGAAACCCTCAGCAAGAAATAAGACCTGAGCCAATAAGCCTTAGTCGCAGAATGTGCTCACAGTGGACGACATCGATCTCATCATCATAGCCATGGAGGACACTTCAAAGGATATCTTACAGAGACATGAAGCGAAGCAAGCAACACTGTATGGAATAATAGAGAAAGAGCTCAAGGACATACAACAAGCCATTTATTCGAGCCCCGCAATACCTACTGCGCCTTCATCATCGGAAATTGCAGAATTGGGGGATGAGCCCACCTAATTACGAAGATTAGCAGATGACACTGAGGCTCGACTTCGTCGAGTCCAAGAAGAAAAGGAGTAGGACAGAGAGGCCTTGAACCAAGAAAAGGAGGAGGCCCTAGAACAACTTTGAGTTGTGCATAAGGAGAAAACTGAAATTCAGACGAAGTTCGAACAAAACAATGTGAAGATACAGGAAGAAAAATACCAACTGATCACAGAGAAGATTGTGATCAAAGAGGCAGTGACTAAAGCACTTCACTCTGTGTCGGGCTTGAAATAGGAGGAAGAAGAGTCAGTCGAGATACAAGTGGGGAAGCTCGATGAGGCCATTCAGCATATTCAAGCAAGGGTAATGGAGCTAGATATCTAAGCAGTGTCGATCACTCTGCAAGAAGTACGCAACCAAAGGGAGGAAGCTTCCAGGAGCGTAGTAGAATGAATCAGAGCACTCACCTCATAGTGTAAGCAATTAAGTGATCAAAGTGTGCATACCTATGAGTGCCTTGCAGAAGATCTGGAGCTGAGGAAATTGGAAGCACAACTCCAGGAGGCGAAGCAGCAGGCGTCCACCGTGCAAGTGCAGATGAAGCTTCTTACTACAGTTGAGAAGATGAAAACATCATAGGAACAATGCGTAGTTCAGCAGCAGATTATTTCTATTCAGATCAAAGTCATGGAAGTGACACAAAGACTTCAGTCGGTGCAGGACGAAGCCTGCGTGATTTTTGAAGAAGTTGAAGGACAAGGCTCGCAGCTAGACCAACTAGTTATGACAGTGGAACAACACCTGGAAGGGCCTGTTACTGAGCAAGTGATTCAGGAGTTCATCGAGTAGGAAGCTTTGGTGAAGAAGCAAGTTAAGGAAGCTCAAGCTAAGCTCGAGGCCTTTGAAGCATTATTGCCCATATCTGAGTGACTCAAGATGAGTCATAGGTGAGTGTTGGGGGCATGTTGGCCCTTGACCAAGTTTTGTGGAAACATTGGTCGTGTTTGACCAATTTTGGGACTTCGACAAGATGGTCGAAGATGGAGTGCTCAAGCGAAGCGGAGATCGCAGGATCTCACTCATTTTGCGAGCTTGTGGACCCAGCAAAGGGATTTTAGGGTTTATGTAACAGGTATGGAATGTCGGCCCATGGGTTTACCCATGTTTAGGCATTTTTGTAATGTATAAATAGATAGCTAAGCGATGTAATTTCAATTTGGTCTAAGTTGGCTCCATGCAAGAATATGTAAAGGTTGCTAAGTGTGAAGAACAGTTGTTGGTTTTTGTGCATTCTGTGTGTTAAGACTTGCAGATCTAAGTGCAAGTGAATGTAAGAGGCTTTGTGCACACAAGTTGTGTAAGGATTTGTGTTATCAAGGAGTTGGCTCGGTGCCTTAACCTGATTTTGAGGAAGGTGGATCTAGTGCGTTATGCACAGATCACCTATCTAGTGCAAGGCTTGGCTCTTTGGATTTGTGCACAAGAGAAGATGCATGTAAGAGATTTCAGACTAATAAAGAACAAAAAGAAGAAGTTGGTGGACGTAGCCCCACACTGGGGCGAACCATGTATATCCTGTGTTGATGTGCTTTGTGCGATGTTGTTGATGTTGTTTATGTTGTTTATCTATTAGTTTATTGATCTTTATATATGTTCGATGGATGTATGGATGCTTAGTGCTATATTGATGGTAAATGAATGCTAGATCTGATCGAATTCTATGTGCTAAGTGATGGGAAGTACTTGATCTTTACTGTTACTATGTTGATCTATATTAAGGGTTTGATATGCGATGTGAATGAGATTCAAGAACTAATGCACATTGTTGTTTAAGTGTTCTGATAAGTTTTGTAATCACATATTTGTGTCCCATCTTGGTTGTAGACACTTGAGTCCTGCAACCCCCCTGCCTCTACCTTGGGTGAGACTTCATTTTCTTCACAGGTGTTTCCGAAAGGGCCAGTAGTTAGGGTTTTTTTGGTGCATTGTTGAAGCATTGAAACCTAGGTATACCCCTATGCCAATAGCGGGAGCTGATTGTTTCCAAAAATTCCAAGTTTTACCCCTTGAAACTTGACCTGCACAAATATGGACTGGTACTTCGGGTATCGATTCTAGCTTCCTAGTTTTCTGGTACCAGTCAAAAATAGGGTTTTTCTTTCCGGAGATTATGGCCACTGAAAAGGTTCTCTCAAGCTGCCAAAAGATGTGCTAGGGTAGGGAACACTTTTATAGATGGTTTTTAGTCATAAATTTCTCTCCAATAAAAAACCCTAGTTTCCTTGTACAGCAATAGTGACGTTTTTAGATACCCAGTGAAAGGTGATTTATTCAGTCAAGTTCTGATACCGTGTTAAGTTTAATGTTTCTATTAGTTTATTTTCAATTTACTAGAGAATTCAATGTATATCCAAAACAACAGCATAAGGAGGATCACTGAAAGAAACACAATCACAAGGTACACAACATTTTATCCTGGGAAACCCTCATGGGGGAGAAAACCCAGCAAAAACTTCCTCAATAATAGATTTCCAATACAATGCTAAGACTAAGACCAAACCACCAAGAATAAACTAGGACTGAGCATGCGCCTCTCTTCTCCTTCTTCTTGCAACTGCGTCTATCTTCAAAAGATGTGCACTTAGAAGTGTGAGTGAGTGAGTGAACAAATGAGGCGCCATCCTCACTTATAAATACTAGTGAGGAGGTGCTAGGGTTATGTCTCTTCACTTAGTAGGTCTTACTTCTTCCAAGAGTGGTTAAAACCACTTTATAAACCCTAGGGTCCAACTTTACAAATACCACCATATAAATATGGTTTGACCAATCAAAAAAAGGGGATTTTGTCTTATACAAGACCCGACATGATCAATCCACAAAAGGGGATTTGATCTATAATATAATAACTCAAATATAATTAGAATATTCTTCAAAGTTACAATATTTCAATAGCATCAAGTCCTTGTCGAAACTAATCAATCAAGGTCTCGTAAGAAGATTGTGGGAGTAGTATTTTTGTATGTTTGATATTGTGGGAATTCATCTATTTAAATGAAAACTAAATGAGCATTGTAGCTTATATCACACCATTTGATGACCTCTTAGTTCTCTCTAGAAACAATTTAATGAATAATTTCATTTTTACACCATAAGGCATTCCCCTTATAGAGTTGTATGTCTCGATTTGGTGGTTAGAGGTTTGAGATGAATTCAGATGTGTTATATGGCCATATGAAATCTCTCTACCATGGGATCATGCCACATCACCATAAGAAAATATCTCTTCAGCAAGGTAGCTCCCTTAATTCCATGGCATTCAGCACTCGATTTCATTATGAATCTATTTTCCTTGATAGCTCGACCCTTCTTGTCTCAAGATCTGGGATAATTAGTGTAGATGTTTGATGTGAGGATGAGTTAGATACATTATTGTAGATATTAGAATCCATTTTCTTAGATATCTTGACACTTGATGGATTGAGTTCTGACTTAATTCCTATACATAGTTGATGTAAGGAGTAGGAGGAGATCTCATTACTCTTTTAAGGGTTTCTTGGACTTCTTCTTGTTCATTTATTAGTGTCACATCTCCTTCCATAAGAGAATAAAACAACTTCTTCTATAGCAATCGCCTGAATGTGGTGCAAAGACAAATAAATTAGGTGCAGAACGTGATCAATTAACTATGGTCATGTATTTCGATGGGACATTGCAAGAGCTAAGGGTCATTTACATGTTTTGGATGACCATTAGTTTCCTTATCCACCCTCCTCGATCTGGAGTTTGATTAGTGCCCATTGATACAGATTGCAATCATAATTGCAAGATGATGATGGGATAATTATTTCATGTTGGGTCATCAATCCTCATTGGAATTGTCTAGACCATCCTTCCAAACTAGGTTCAAGAACCCATGAATCTTCCACACACTGATTCCTTTACATTCAACCTAAAAACAACAAGAGTTGGATGACAATAACTCCATTGTATTAGATGGTCACCTCAACTATTCATTCTCTAATTCTAGTGTTTCATGCCCAATCTCAGTTCTTAATGCAATAGATTTGTGTGCTACAAAGAGTGATCATGCATCCCATTTGTAATTATTTTACCCTTTCAAAATGATAGGTTTTTTTAATCAATTTCCATTGAAAAGGATTTTTTTTTTTGGATTGTTGATTGTTTAACTACTCTTCAAACTATGAAGGTTTGTTTAAGAAAAGGTATGGGCCTATATGGAAAAACATTTATCTTTTGGTTCCATTAGTGTCTATGTATATATCCCTAAGGTGCCAAAAAGAAAGAAAAAAAATCAAAGATCAATTGCATAAAAATATATATTTGTTATTTGAAAATCTCTACCTTCTATTAAAGAAGAATATAGTTTTTCATATGAAGTATATGCAATAGGATAAAATTGCAACAAATAAGATACACTTTTCTATGTAGACACTTCCATATGTTTGCAAACACATGTCCCTACTACAACCTACTACAATTGAGTGACATAGACAAGTGAAAGTTCCTATGTCACCACCATACTATGTTTTTATAAACCACATAGGTCAGATGCGAAGAAGACTCTTACCAACATAATCTACAATCACCTAATATATTTTCATGGGATTTGCATGTTTATGGATAAAAAAGATCTCAACACCACAGCCATTGAGAGTTTGTTTGTTCATGCCCATTTTTAGTATCCAATTGTTGTAGGAGTTTGGAAAAAAAAATTACATCCTTGAAACCAAATCTCCTTCGTGATCTATTGAGTTATGTTTTTAGTATTCTCAGCCAAGGAAATGGCATATTCTACGATGGCTCCAATTTTTTTATGTTATGGATGATGTGGACCATATTGAGAAAATAGATAGTCAACTTGTGATGTTTTTGAATCTAACAAATTTATTTTGATCCCATCTCATGATTAAGTCTCACTACATCACCACTCTTCTCCAAAAATTGTACATTGTAAAGACATTGCATAGAATGTATGCCCAAGATATTTTATGTTGGCATGCATTCCATCAATCCAAACCATACAAAATATTTGAAGGTTCGGTTGAGGAGTTTTCAAAATATGTGATGGTCTGCGTTCATTCTTAAATTTCTTGGGTAGACAACTTTATCAATGCATTCCTAATAGAATGTATTGGCAATTATAGTTGAAAATTTTCTACCTCGTAGAATGTATTGGTAGATACAGTTGAAAAGTTCTCAAGATACCTACCATGTTATTTAATAAACATAGTCAAATTGAATTACAAGGCTCTATGTAATGAAGAGAAGTAATTTTTTTTTTAGATCGGTTGTTTATTCGTGGAAGAGGAAAAAGGTTCAATAATTTTATGATGACGTTTGGCACTACCTTTAAAGTGTTCATCTTAAATAATTTAACTAATATTGTAGCAATATTCCCTCCCTTGTTGGAATTTGGTGATCCAACAAATCAAATTTTTAATTAATCTAGAACTTTGATTGATTTTTCTAGAATTTAGGTTAGTTTAGAATGGGGAAAACCCCTAGGAAAAGTTTTTCCATGCATGAAACTTGGATCATGTGGAACTTTAATGATGCTTTCAATTTTTTCCAACTTCAACTTCATTTTTTTCCTGAAAATGGGATCTTTTTGTTACAATAGTAGCTTACTCTTGCCTTAAATGCCTTTTTGAATATCATTATGATGTCCAATCTCATGATAAAATTGGATGAGGAATGGAAAGACTTGTAAGAATCATTTTTGAATTTCATTTTTTAAAACAAAGTGGAATTGTAATCAACTTAACCCCAAAAATTCATAGAAATCACATAAAATGTAGTGAAAAACCAAAGAACACGAGACAAAATAGATAAACCCTGGGAAAGATCTCTTGATAATAATAAAAAAAAATGAGATCTATTTTCACTTTCTTTGTTAGGCCACAAACACCAAAATATCATGAAAATAGAGAGAGGACTAACTCCATGCCTTGAAAAATATATATATAAATGAAATACAAGTCTCTTTGAAGGGGAAACCTCCTTTTACAAGAGAACAAATGTACAAGATGATATGATCTAAATCTAGGTCTTCTTGGTATATATATAGGAGACAAAGGGTACAATTACAATTAATGGGAATAGATGACAACACTTATATAACAATAGAAATATAATAACTTATTATCTAGGGATTTACATGAGAATTTATGCTTAACATGGGGCTTTGTCTAGGACTTAATATGTCCTTCCACTTCAAACCAATGTTTTCCTCAACACTTGATTACTTGTGGATGTTTCTACATGAAGAAATCATCTACACATGTTGCCTCTTCTACCGGTAGATTCGTCCACTTGATGAGGTAATCAGTAATTGCTCAGTTTCACAGTTTCTTAATCCTTATTTCAAGGATTATTTCTAGTTCTAGTATGATTTTTCCTTCTTCGTTAATCTCTGGTAAAATATTTTTAACTTGGATCTTATCATTGATTACTTTCTTTAAGAAAGAAACATGGAAGACTATATGTACACATGAAGATAGAGGCAACTCCAATTTGTAATCCATACTTCCAATCCTCTATAACACCTTATAGGGACCATAATACTTGGGTGCTAATTTATTGTCCTTCTTTTGATGCTTTAGGGACATCTATTTGTATGGTTTTAGCCTCATAAATACCTAATCCCCCACTTGAAATTCCCTTTCGATGCAATTTTGCCCTGATTGTTATTTCATACTATTTTGTGTTTTGACCAAGTTGTCCTTCAGTAGTTTGAGAACCTCTTGTTGGTGCTCTCTATGGTCCTCCACTACTTGAACCTTTGTTTTCCCTCTCGAGGTTGATGTGATGGTGATGACTTCCCGGCCTTGTTTTCCCATAGGTGTAGAGTTATTTATTTACTTTGCAAGCATCTACAGAATTCACTGCCTCAAAACTCTAATCTCAGGCCCAAATTCTTTAGTCATGTACTATATAGAAGCATTGTAGCTTGAGCTCTCTTTTAATTTCACTAAGCTCCTTGTGTAAATTCATGCAACCAAGTGTTGTATCTTTGCACCAATCCTCTACTCATCATAAGATCAAGTGCTATGACCGAGTGCTCAACAGCATCATGTCTTAACTCTTCCATCCATTGGACTCTTTTATCCCTTTCAATTTCCATTGTTGATCATCATAGGATGGATGATCCAGGTTACATCTCGGACTCCTTTACCTTCTATTTATATCGGAGTTCTATATTGAAATCCTCTTTGACTACGACACTCTGAAACACAGTTTCGATGAACTAGGACTCTTCTTCAATTATGCATCATCAATCCTCCCCAGGGTTTGATCTCCACCATTCGTCATTGACACTGCTTCTTAGAATATACGTCATCGATCCCCCATTTTTCTATTGAATCCTCATCATTGGTTTGGATAGACTTGTTTAGGTCTATTATAATCCTTCTATCGGATTTCAATCTTACTGCCACGTATCTTAATGTGAATCAATGATATTTTCCACCCAAATAGATCTTGTCTGTCAATCAGACTACCTTCTCAGAGTATTCCACCAGCTATGTACTATGATATTCCTACTCTGACAACCAATATCATACTTCCACGTGTCACTTTTATAGTTGTTGATCTCTGTGTCTCTTCGATCGATCGTCATCGTTGATCGAACCTCCCTTCATGGAGTATTTTCCAACCTACACTTTGATAGCCTTACTCTGAAATCCTTGACGTCGTCACTTCGAACTCTGAATAAATATGGTTCTGGCCATTAATTCTTTTATTCCTCGTTCAATCTATTTCATTGGTTGGTCCTTCCTGTCATAGTATCCTCCTAACTGAACACTCTGAATATAAACTTTGAAATCCCTTAAGGCTCCTCATATCAGAATCCAACCTGGAATTGTTATTAGTTGTTGATCTGAATAGGCCTCCACTCTAGATCTAATCTCATCCGTCCAATCTTGATTCATGAAAACAACTTTGGTCTGATGAATCTAAGGTCAAGTTTGATTCTCTTTCTTGATATTACGTTCTTGTTCCTCGACATCTGCAAATGATATTTACTTTATTCTTTGACTCACTTGCACAAAGAGTTGGATTCTAACTATGTTCCTCATCGATTCTTCTCCAATTTGACCTTCACTCGACCCAATCTACTATCACACTTGGGTCATCGATATCTACGATGATCGATGATTGATTTCGATTAGTTACTCCTATGATATGAATATTTTCCACGCTTGACCCAGTACTTGCAACAAATATAAATTCTTATTTGTTCCTCAATCATTCAACATGGAAACATTAAAACAGTTGAAGGATATCCAATTCAACACTGACACCGAGGACCCATAAATATGAATATTTTGTTAATGAATCTATACATGAATTTATATAGGGCCTTCAACCTTCTTGGCTTGATATACATTAAATTGGAATCTACTCTGCATGTAGGCCAYACTTGGCCTCTTACAGACTCTCTATCCTTTCTCTCCTCTGTCTAATTTAGACCCCATTATCTTCCCATAGGCTTACAACATTTAATATGAAAGGATTCTGACACCAGAATTTGGTTCAGATCCTAAAATATCTCAACTAATAATCCTTAGGACCTCTCAAATCCACAAAATACTCAACCACTCTTTAGATCTCTCTAAATATTACAAATCTCGAGATCTTCTTTAACAAGGCAAATTCGATTACATATTAATGAATATCAAACTTAACAACCTCTATCTTATGTAGTTCTTCTATAATTCCAATAAAACGTAGGAAAGTACAATAATTCAAAGACCCCCCTAGGTCTAGTCAAACTAGTTTGTTTTGGAGGAAAAATGTTACTGCGTCAATTGGATGGAGGATGTTATCCATAAAGTGCCATAAATGGGGACATTTTTTATTAAGTATGGAAGAGAGGAAATGTAGTACCACCATTATGCCAAATGCAACCACTTGACCCATTGCGTCTATTTATCAGGTGCAAAGATACCCTTCTAAACATTTATTCATAATCTTAGTTTCTGTTAGATTAAGGATGGTAAGATGAGTTGTGAGCCAATTGAGTACCCAAACAAGAAAATAATTCAATCCAAAAATTTCTAGTGAAAATGGATCTCTATCACTTACAATAATATTGGGGATTCATGTAACTTTTGAACTATTTCCACGAATGTTGTGGCTACTGTACTTTATTTAAAAGTATGGTAAAGAGAGAAAAAGTAGGTATACTTTGTGATTCGATCCACTACTACCATGATCACATTATTTCATTCATACTTGGGCAGACTTGTAACAAAAATCATTGAAACATCTTCCAAAAGTTGACTTTGTATATCTAATGGTTGTCGGATTCCTGAGGTCTTGATCATCTCTCCCTTATTATGTTGGAAAACTACACATTCAACCAGAAACGTTTGAACACAAGTTTTAAGGTCTTCCAAAAATAAATACTTCTTGATCCTATCATAAGTTAACCATGAATCTCCTCCTATAGGATAAGAGTGAAATTCCAAAAGGACCTTCTATTTGAGTTGGGAATTCTTACATAAATATAGGTGATCTTGATACCACACTAAATCATTCTTCCAGCTGAATTTATCTAATGCACTTATGTCTAATATTTTATGAATGTTATTGCATACCTTCTAATCTTTCTTCTATTATATCCTTGCTTCTTCCACCAAATCAGATTGTGGAATAGAAATAGCACACAGTGAACCCTCTATGCCTTCTTCTTTCCTTGAAAGTGTTAAATTATGAGCCTGATTTCTTATGCGGATTAATTCTTTTATTTTCTTCAACACTTTGATTCTAGCTTAATAAACTTCAACAATACCAAATCATAACCGAATAGCAATAACTATGTAGATAAGTAAGCATGCACATCAACAACACATATACCCTGGGGAAACCCTGTACAAGGCGAAAAACCCCAGCAAATGATATTCCTTTATTGAATTAATAATGTATGATCACTTACAAATATCTACCATGAATGTTCTGCTCTTAAAGACCTTTCCAAGATGACTCTGGCCTGACAAAGACCTAACAGACCTTGCTGAAATACACCTCTGATATATTGCCTCTATTGTTGATATACAACACTAATATGTTGTTGATACATTCCTCTGTTATGCAGCCTCTATTGCTGATATACAGCACTGATATGTTGATTTGTTATGTTGCCTCTTTATCACTGATGTGATCCTCTATTGCTTCTCCCTTAACCTGCATATCAAAAACTATGTTGAAGAGAGGGGTCGACCTCTGCTTATATAGGTTGAGGAGGAGAAGAGGAGAGACTCAAAATAGTAACATGTTTGCATGAATTAATTATAACTCAGCTTCATACTTTAGTTCGAACTTAGAACTGGACTTGAGACTGGTTACAACTCAGCATTACACTTTAGTTCGAAAATAGAACTAGACTTGAGACTGCTATGCTTTAGTTCGAACTTAGAACTAGACTTGAGATTGTTTACAACTCAGCATTACACTTTAGTTCAAAAATAGAACTAGACTTAATACTTTATTTGCAACTCAACATTACACTTTAGTTCTAAAATAGAACTAGACTTAAGACTTCAGTTGCAACTCAAAATTTCACTTTAGTTCTAAAATAGAACTAGACTTAAGACTTCAGTTACAACTCGACTCTTTACAAGGCAATTTGAAATTCTCTTCATGGATAATGTTAAACGTGTCAACACACTAGATCAATACATTTATATCATTTGCAATATTAGGAATATCATTTGTTTCTGGCTCATAGGAATTTTATATTCAACCTAAATTTTGCTAGATGCCTTGACTTTTGCTCATGGCTCACAAGGTTTGACTAGGCTCATAGAGGTTGTATGTTCCCCCTGACTTTTGCACTAGTCTGTCTATGCTCATAGAGGTTGTACGTTCCCCTTGAATTTTGCACTAGATTGTCTATGCTCACATAGSTTGTACGTTCCCCCTGACTTTTGCATTAGACTCACACAGAATCTTATTCATCCTGATTTTTGGTTTGACTCACAGAGGTTGTACGTTCCCCTAGATTTTKTCAATACCTCACAAGACTGGTTGATTCTCCAAATATCCCTGGCTAGCCTCAGGGTGGCCAATATGGCCTCTCATTGGATAATGACTGTCGATGTTGCCAAATTTAACACTCCCTCTCAGCGAGGAAGTCATTCTCAACCACACCAAGCTTGCCTCTTAGCTGCACAAATTGTCTCGAGGTCAAAGGATTGGTCAGGATATCAGCTACCTGCTCACTCGTGGCTATGTACTGTAACTTTATAGTTTTTCTGTGGACCAAGTCTCTGATGTAGTGGTACCTCATGTTAGTATGTTTTGACCTGTCGTAAAATACCAGGTTCTCTGTCAATTTTATACAACTTTGATTATCACAGTAAACCACCATCATCTCAAGCTTGTCACCAAACAACCCAGAAACCAATTTTATGAGCCATATTGCTTCCTTGCTAGCATCACTTGCTGCAATGTACTCAGCCTCTGTTGTACTCTGTGCAATGGATCCCTACTTTCAGCTTGACCAAGAGATCATAGCGGATCCTAAACTGAAGTAGTATCTGGAAGTACTCTTCTGATCCACTAGGCGTCCTTCTTAGTCAGCATCTGCATACCCATGCAGAAATAAACCACTACTGGATGTATATCTCATACCATAAGTAATGGTCCCTCTGAGATATCTCAATATGTGCTTTGCTTCCACCCAGTGTCTCTATCTCAGTTCATTCATGAACTGACTCATTGCAATCACTGCAAAGAATATATCTGGCCTAGTGTGGATCATGTACATCAATGATCCAATCAGCTGCCTACACATGGTGGGATCCACCAAATCTAAACTTGTATCAGAATCATGCAGCTTCCTCAGGTTG
>JASDQU010014549.1:85358-96189 GCA_032191745.1 Picea mariana | reverse complement strand
TTTATCTCTTCTATAAGCATAATGGGATTGCAGTCTTTCCTACAACAAAGAATACTAGCTTGTTCACTTGATTTCCTAGCATTGAAATCCCCCACTATAAGGACTTCACTCAGTTGAGAGTACGTTGAAATATCATTTTTTAAGGCTGCAAAGGGGTCTTATGGTCAAGCCCCCTGCTTTTGTAAGTTTTTGAAACTTGTGGGGAAAACAAACATGCTACAATTTTGATGGTGTTACCATTTTTATGATATTTTAAACCAAATGAATTGTTTATTTGAGTCTTCTCTTTCTAATTGAATGAGATGACCTTTATTATCCCTCACTAAGACCATGATACCCCCGTGTCCTTTACCATTCTCAATTGCCTTGTTCCACACTGCCATCTTCACATACCCTTCAAACAGAGGTGTCTTGCACCCTTCATGCTCCTGTGTTTCCAATAGATAAATTATGTCTTTATCTTCCGCGATAGGTCCTAACCTAGGTCCTCACCTCCAAGGATAACCTCTATCGTTCCAACAAACTATTCTTAAGGAAACCTGGGTATAATCTTATTGCTATTTGTTTTGTCCTACAAGACTGAAAGTTGACTCTTCACCCTTATTTTCCCATACCGGCCTTGTTACATAGTTTCCTGCTAATGAATTTGTTGTCACTTCTTGGTTACCACCTTGCTATCATGTTTTAGAATGAGGACCGAAAAAGGAAATAACATCTTTTCCTTTGAATAACCATGCCCTTTTCCCCTCATCCCCAATAGAAACCCATCCTAAAGGGAAATCAACTCGCTAGGGCACCCTGTCACCCCTTCAGGTATGAATGAGGCAAAGAGCATAATTTCCAAGCAAACGTCATGAAATGAAGAAGGATTCAATACAAAACATTCAATTTCTTCAAAAATCAGAGTGATATATACCATGATACCTGGACTCATTACCTCATGGAGCAAGACCCGCCGTTACTCCAGGACTAGGCTAGTGGGATGGATACTATTGTTGGTGATAAGTGGACTGCATTGATGAAAAGAGGGGCTCTCCGAGGCCATGCCCAAGTCATCTAGATCTCGGTAATCCATGTCTAGGACCCGTGGACCTCAAGACTTGATCTCTTTAGATATCCCTAGGCTAGGGGATAACATGAACTCTTGAAATTCATTTTGATTCTCAGAAACAACTTGTGTAAACTTAGAACCACCCAATTTCAGTGTACTATATATTAATGAAACGCAAATGAGAAATAGTCACAGGGAAACACTATAAATGAAGTATACACACACACACACACGTAAAGATATATACGTATTTTATATATACAATTCATGATGATTACGATGGACAAGTATTCATTATTATTCATATTTTAATACTTATTATTATTATTCAATGATGTAGAAAGAAGATTAGGAATATGAGTGGGGAATATGGACAAAGTAATGGTCCAAAGATGATCGATAATATATCCAGGAACCAAAATCGGTCAAGGAAGGCATAAAAATAAAAGTTCTCAAAATGGCTTCAAAACAAACGTGTGCGTAGGCCTCATCGATACGAACCCAACACAACTTGAATGGGCTCAAACAGACGTCGTATGCAAAATCTATCCTGGTCTCTTTATTTGGCCAAACATGTAAAAATTGATGACTGTGCAGTCCATATAATGTTGACGTGGAAGCTGAATGTACAGCTCGTACAGCTGTACAGTAACATGGCATTGAGTTGGCATGCTAACATGGTAGGTGCACTGATTGGACAGGTATGACAAGTGGACAAAATCAAGTTTGACACGTGACTTGTTTGTGGGCAAGTGTAATGGTGCCACGTGGCCCAGTCCTGGGCTGCCACGTGGCACCCCTCCATTAGTTAGATTGTTTGGAAAAAGTTTAGAGTCCATTGGAGTTGAACTCATGACCTCCGGTCCGAGCGACAAGCATCTTGGCAGGGCTGCTACCAGCCCGCCCATGGTAGTGCTTATGCCATATGGTCGAAACTTTATAGTTAAGTTGTATGGTATGTTCAAAGGATGAAGAATAGGGTTGGGGCTAGGCCCCAGCCCCTGGCACTACCATAGAACCTTTACCATGGTACCCTACTCTATATATATTCATGCGGGGTTATGGTATATGCCCCTACCCCTAGGGGATAACAGGAACTCTTGAAATTCATTTTGATTCTCAGAAACAACTTGTGTAAACTTAGAACCACCCAATTTTAGTGTACTATATATTAATGAAACGCAAATGAGAAATAGTCACAGGGAAACACTATAAATGAAGTATACACACACACACACACACACGTAAAGATATATACGTATTTTATATATACAATTCACGATGATTACGATGGACAAGTATTCATTATTATTCATATTTTAATACTTATTATTATTAGTCAATGATGTAGAAAGAAGATAAGGAACATGAGTGGGGCATATGGACAAAATAATGGTCCAAAGTTGATCCAGAATATATATCTAGGAACCAAAATCGGTCAAGGAAGGCATAAAAATAAAAGTTCTCAAAATGACTTCAAAAAAAACGTGTGTGTAGGCCTCATCGATACGAACCCAACACAACTTGAATGGGCTCAAATAGACGTCGTATGCAAAATCTATCCTGATCTCTTTATTTGGCCAAACATACAAAAATTGATGACTGTGCAGTCCATACAATGTTGACGTGGAAGCTGAATGTATAGCTCGTATAGCTGTACAGTGACATGGCATTGAGTTGGCATGCTAACATGGTAGGTGCGCTGACTGGATAGGTATGACAAGTGGACAAAATCAAGTTTGACACATGGCATGTTTGTGGGCAAGTGTAATGGTGCCACGTGGCCCAGTCCTAGGCTGCCACATGGCACCCCTCCATTGGTTCGATTGTTTGGAAAAAGTTTAGAGTCCATTGAAGTTGAACTCGTGACCTCCAGTCCGAGCGACGAGCATCTTGGCAGGGTTGAGCTACCAGCCCGCCCATGGTAGTGCTTATACCATATGGTCGAAACTTTATAGTTAAGTTGTATGGTATGTTCAAAGGACGAAGAATAGGGTTGGGGCTAGGCCCCAGCCCCCAGTGCTACCATAGAACCTTTACCATGGTACCCTACTCTATATATATTCATGCGGGGCTATGGTATATGCCCCTACCCCCAGCATATTCATAAGACCATTTCCATGTGTCTGCAACATTGATTGTTGGCGTGAATTATGTTGAATGGTAGCCTGGGTATATAACCATACGACCTACCATATAATTGGATCTCTAAATTTAGTGTGGAATAATGTGGATAGAGCCCAGTCGATCAGGCTAGACCTTCGACCAAGATGCTTGACCAGGGGCCATGGCTTACCACATGTTTTTGTACATGGAGGATTAGGACAAAGCCACATGGCCACACCTACGACCAAGAGCCAAGAGCTAAGGGCTAAGGGCCAATGCCAGCCTAGCCCAAGGCCACATGGAGGAACGCATGCGACCAGGGGCCCACGAATAGGGGGTTGCACCGTTATTATTTTCTAATAAGTGGGTTTTAAACTATATATCAAGATTTTTATTGGATTTTTAACCAGTTTTGGGAGATTTAGTCCATTTTTTGAGGATCTTGGGCCCTTTTTGAGGCCAGATCTTGGGGATAAGTTGGGAGGTTGTTACCCACTTCAATTCTATATAAACTAGAGGTTCTTGAAGCCATGGAGGGAGTTAATAATAGGAAAATTTTGAATAATTGTTGAGCCAAAGCCATTTTTATGCAGGGAAGCCATCGAGGAGAGAAACTTTGTGGGCCATTTCTGGGAGCTTCGTTCATCCGTTTTCAGTGTCATCAGTTGTGAAGGGTTATTGAGATCTAGAAGAACACAGCTGGATCATTTTCTAAGACATTTGGAACTGTTATGATGTACTTTTGAATCTTTGAATAGAAATAAGAAAGCCTCACCTACTGAGACAAAGGCTCGGAGACATAGGCGAGATTGTCGAACTCCGTCAACAATCTTGTTGTTATGCTTTTTTGTTTCTTCATGCTTATTTCCATATCTATATATTTATTTATGGTTGCCATGTTTCATCTATGATTCTTCCTCTTTCATTAAATTCCTAAATGGTTATTTAACTCATGTTTTAAAACTCAACCATTATCATTAAAATATATTTTCGTATCAAGTGGTATCAGAGCTAGTTGACGGTTGGTTTTTGAGTTTGCATGATTACCAAGGAAAGGATTAATTGTGGTTAAGGAGAGATTGTTGAAGAGAATCTTGATATTGGATAGATAAAGAGAAATTCTCAAAGTGAGAAGATGGCATCGGAAGAGAGACTTTCTCATGATGAGAAATAGTTTTGAAATAATTTCTTCGCCATGTCGAAGATGATGAAGGTTCTATATGAGGATTACTTGGAATGGAAGAGACCAATTCTAGGTGAATATTCAAAGGTCAAAAGTGAATAAGGAGAGGATCCTCCTCAAACTCCTCCTTCACCTCCTTCTTCTCCATCGACTTCTTCTTCTTCAAGTTCAAGTTGCAAATCCACTACAAGAAAACATGTCCACAAACATAAACAAGAAATGCCTTTACTTAAAATTGATGTGAAATTTTAATTACCCATGTATGATGGTGAAGTCAATGCAGAGAGGCTTGATAACTGGGTCAGACAGATGGAGGTTTATTGCAATGTGCAACAAATCAAGGATGAGGCAACTCAAATCAAGTTGGCATTGCTTCGACTTGCAGGCACAACACTCATCTGGTGGAAAAATAAGTTGAAAAATGGCATGCAACAAGTGAGTAATGTATGTCCATCATGGAAAGTTTTTGTTTCTACACTTAGAAAGAAATTCTATCCTTTGGGTTATAAAGAAAAGGAATTAATTGAATAACAAGGTATTAAACTAAGAAAGGGACAAACAATGAAAGAATACACAGATGAATTTCGTAAGATGGCATTGATGTTAGATATTCATTTACATACCCAAGAAAATATTATGAAGTATATAGGAGGTTTACCCATACACATTCATAACATTGTATTCATGTTTGGACATACTAATATTGATGAGTTTTCTATTCAAGCAACATGCATTGAGGTAGGGAAAATAGGAGTTGGTGTATCAGGGGAATCAACTTTGAGAAAAGAGGACAAAAGGAAGTGGAATGGGAAGAAGGCAAATTCAGTGGAAAGAAAGGAAGAGAAGATCTCTTGCAAGCATTGCAATAAAGAAGGGCATGATGAGAACCATTGTTGGCAATTACATCCCGAGAAGAGACTGAAGTGGTTCAAATAAAGGAAAGGGAGGCAAACAGTTGCAACAACAACATGACCAACAGACTTGGGATCGATTCGGGTGATGAATCTAAAATTTCACCGGTTGGTTTGACAGGTAAACTTGGTGATGGATTTGATTCTAGAAGTAAATTGTTTCACATAAGGGTCATAATGAGACATACTAAGATTGAAAAATTGATAGAAAGTGGATCTCAATCTAACTTGGTTTCAGAGGAAGTGGTTAAACAATTGGGATTAAACACTTAGATGCATCATAAGCCTTACTCACTTAAATGGATAAGCAACGATCATAAATTGCACATAACAAAGAAATGCACATTAAATTTTGCAATTTCATCTAAGTTTGTGGATGAGGTAACATGTGATGTGGTGCCACTCAATGAATGTGGAATAGTCTTAAGAAGTATGCATTTGTATGATCGTAAAGCAATCTTCTACAGGGAACATAGTCAATATCACTTAATCAAAGCAGGAAAATAATATGTTGTACATGCTCATCACTTAAAAGCAAATCAATCTCTTCAAACAATGGAACAATTAAGTAAGGTAGCTCATGCAAGCAACACACCTATAATTGTCCCAAATCAAGTAATTGATCTTAAGCAAGAACAAGAGATGATTGTAGAATGGAAGATCAATCACACTTTACTTCAAGATAAGGCAATGTCGTGCAAGTATTACAAACATATTAGCTCATTTGCAATCATATTTATGATGTTATCATTAGTAATGTTATCAACATGGGTGATAGTGGATTCAGTAAGATGTGACAGAGTACAAGTGGCTAACAAGATGCTGTCAGTTATCATGGTTGTTTTACAATTGATCTTGATGATACATGTGCAAAGGACAAAGTTTAAAGATAGAGAACAAGTGGGGTGGCCTATCCCACACTTGATGACTGGTTAGTATCCTTTTGGAGGACTAAAAGGTCTTTAGTGGGGAGGCGTGATCCAGAATGGATCCAGGAACCAAAATGGGTCCAAGAAGGCCTAAAAATCAAAGTACTGAGAATGGATTCAAAACAAACGTGTATGTAGGCCTCATCGATACGAACCCAACGCAACTTGAACAGGATCAAATGGACATCGTATGCGAAATATATTGTGATCTGTTCATTTGGACAAACATGCAAAAATTGATGATTGTGTAGTCTGTACAGTTTGTATAGTGTTGACATGGCAACTGACTATACAGGCCATACAATGATGTGGCAGTGAGTTGGCATGTTGACTTGGTAGGTGCGCTGACTGGGCAGGTATGACAGGTGGACGAATCTGATTTTGACACGTGGCATGTTTGTGGGCAATTGTAATGGTACCATGTGGCCTAGTCCTGGGCTACCACATGGCACCCCTCCATTGGTTCGATTGTTTGGAAAAAGTTTGGAGTCCACCAGAGTCGAACCCGTGACCTCCGGTCTAGGCGACGAGTGTCTTGGCAAGGTCGTGCTACCAACCCTCCCATGGTAGTGCTTATACCATATGGTCAAAAATTTATAGTTAAGTTGTATGGTATGTTCAAACGATGGAGAATAGGGTTGGGGGTAGACCCCAACCCCCGACACTACCATAGAATCTTTACCACAAGACCCTTCTCTATATATATTCGCACACGGTTATGGTATAGGCCCCAGGCCCTAACGTATTCATAAGACCATTTCCATGTGTCCACAATGTTGACTGTTGGCATGGATTATGTTGAATGGTATCCCGAGTGCATAACCATACAACCTACCATATAACCGGACCTCTAACTTTAACACAGAATAATGTGGATAGCGCCCGGTCGCTCGAGATAGCCCCCCAACCAAAGCACTTGACAAGGGGCTAGGGCTTACCACATGTTTTGGTGCGTGGAGGATTAGGACAGGGCCACATGGCCACACCTGCGACCAAGGGTCGGGAGCTAAGGGCTAAGGGCCAGCGCCAGCCTAGCCCAGGGCCACATGGAGGCGTGCATGCGACTAGTGGCCCGCGAATAGGGGGATGTTCCCTTATTATTTTCCAATAAGTGGGTTTTAAATAATATATCAAGATTTTTAATGGATTTTTAACCAGTTTTGGGAGATTTAGTCCATTTTTGGAGGATCTTGGGCCCTTTTTGAGGCAAGATCTTGGGGATAAGTTGGGAGGTTGTTACCCACTTAAATTCTATATAAACTAGAGTTTCTTGAATCCATGGAGGGAGTTCAGAAAAGAAAAATGCTGAAGAATTGTTGAGCCAAAGCCATTTTTATGCAGGGAAGCCATTGAGGAGAGCAACTTTGCGGGCCATTTCTGGGAGCTTCGTTCATCCATTTTCAGTGTCATTAGTTGTGATGGGTTCTTGAGACCTATCAGAACACAACAATATCAATTTATAATCCATTTGGAATTTTTATGATGTACTTTTGAATCTTTGAACAGAAATAAGAAAGCCTCACCCACTGAGACAAAGGCTCGGAGACGTAGGCGAGATTGTCGAACTCTCTTAACAATATTGTTGTTATGTTTTGTTGTTTCTTCATGCTTATTTCCAATATGTATATTGCTTTATGGATTCCATGTTTCATCTATAATTCTTCCTCTTTCATTAAATTCCTAAATGGTTATTTTAACTCATGTTTTAAAACTCAACCATTGTCGTTAAAAGATCTTTTCGGATCAAAAGGGAACATATCAAAAGAATATCACTACAGGTCAATGATATCACATATCAAAGAATCCAAGTGGAATTCAACGATGGCAATTTCTTTTTCACTGCAATGTACTGTAATGTTGATGTAATCTATGACTCCCACTTTCAACTCCCCTCCGAGAACAATATGTGAATATATCACAATGAAGATTTGCTCATTCTATTTTAGTTATAGTTATTTCTCCATTTAAATAGTATAGTTTTCTAAAAAAAAWTATTAGTGTTTTTWTTCTTAAATAAATGTAAATTATTGTTACTTATACTTTGTCTTAAGTTATCTAGAATTTTTCTTATGAATTTTATCATACAAATTAGTTTTGCTAGACAACTTATTAATTTTTTTTTTTTAAATTAATGTAGTTATGTATTGGATTTGGATGTCTAATATCAATATGTAAATGAGTGAGTGCTAGTTAACGATGATCTTGCATGATCAGTTAACTTTCACAATGAAATCGAATATGGTGTAAAAATATTACATGTAGAAAATTGAATTAGCTTTCCAAATATATAAATTTTATTTATAGATTTTTGTATGACTATGTGAAATTTAAGTTTTTCTAACCATAGGTTATTTTTCATACAAAATCTAATGCATATGTTCATGTTAGTGTAGGGGTTGTGTATCTAAATGATGAAATTTCCTTAAAAAAATTGTAGTATTGCAAAACAATGTTGTTCTTGTGCATGGTTGTTTTTTCAAAATTTATAATGTTAAATTGATATATATTTTAAATTATGAAATTCATTATAGCCTTGAAATTACGAGGCCATGATTTAATGTAGGGCATGAGACCCTTAACATAATCAAACAATTTTTATTTATTTTTAATTGTAGATCTTTTTTCGAAGTAGTGCAACCTATAACTTTTTCTAAAAATGGGTAAGCCAATTAAAAATTATAGCATGAATAAAAGATGTAAGTATTTTAAGATTCTCATACATATATGTATGTCAAGACAAAAAAAAATAAAAAAAAAATAGTGAACAATATTTTTTTAATTATATATTTGGGATCTCCATAGCCAACTCTATATGTGTGCTTAGTTTCATAGACAATGGATTTTTGTAGCCTATACAAAAATTACTTGAAAATTAGAGATATTGAGAGACATTCAAAAAAATGAAGGATTTGATGTATTTGTAGCCCAAACCAACTAGGTTTGTCATTCTAAAGCTAAATCTGAAGAAACCAAGTTAGCAAACACTTATTTTGCATTTGTTAATCATGTTAAAAAAAAATTGAATTAAAGGAACGAAAAGCATTATAGAGTGTGTGTGGGTTCTAAAGCACCTGCACATTCTTATAATGCGCATGTGCTATTGTGAGTAAATTTTGTTCCCAATGTATATACTTCACCTCCAAGTCAAGATATAAATGACAATATGAGGATTTGAGCATTGAGTATGGGAAATGGGGTCCTTCACATGAGAAGGGAAAGAGACTTGGGATTTAAGATGTAAATAATGTTTCTAGGAATCAAGGTCCAAGATCAACACCTCAAACCAACACACATGACCTCCCAATGATATCCTTGGCTATGAATGGGATACTAATGACATTAGGAAAATCTCAATACTAGGCATTAGGATTATGGCCTTGGACATGGTTTGCAAAGGAATCCAAAGACTTAGGCCATAAAGGAAGCTTCTAATCATATAGGCAAAGAATAATGAATCAAACTACCACATAAGAGATCTCAATGGGTCATCCTTGTTTTCCAAGTAGGGACAAGGGCATCATTAAAATATTTTGATCACTAGTTGTTATGGGGAAATCCCCCCTAAAGTGGGTCTAAGGAATAGGTAGAGCGATAACTCCCTTAAAAGACAGACTTATCTCTAATCTACCCCAAAACAATATAGACTAAGTGATAAGAGAAAGAGAGAAGAGAAGGTTAATAAGTGCACCCTGAATCCTTACAGTTGATGTAGACCTCTTCCACTTGTTGTTGCCTCTTAGATCACAAATCTTCTCCCAAAGATGACATGCAAGGGATTAAGAATACAATGCAACAACATATACAATCTCTAGTAATCACTTAAAATCCTAAATATGGATATAAATGATCAAATTAACAAGAACATGTACACATAGGGTTTTGGGAAAAAGATAATCTATTTTATTCAAATTCAAGATGAAAGGTTACAACCTTTGCTTGCGAACACTGCTCTACGAACCAAGTCTGGGTTCCTCCGTCGTGGCTCTAAGTGCATCAATCCCAAATAGAATTCTCACAACCAACATACCATCAAGGGAAGAAGGAAGGGTTGCATAGGGAGAATGGTTGGAGGGGAAAGTTGAGGATAAAACTCAAAGAAAGATGCAAAACTTGGGCAATGAGAGGGAAAGGATTTAGGCGAAGTTTTATTACTTTCTTGTTCATATGTCTAAATGACTCCCATAGCCCTCTTTTTGTATGAGAAAATGATGGTTATTCAGTTTGGGATGGGCTACAAAGGGTAAAATGGTTAGGAAACCCTCCATAGCCTGTAAACTCTGTCGAAATACGTGCAATTTTATTTTTCTTGCAACTTATGGAAGTAAATGCAGGCTACTTAGCATGCATCAAGTGTATGTACTCAGGATAACTATCATGCAACTCACATGTGTGTGCAGGCTATTGGTGCAGTAGGGCACATACATTATCCAAAAAATATTTTTTTAGAAGGAAACCTCAACAGTATGTTTGGAAAAGTATGCAAATGGATGGGCCAATGTCTTGGATACATAGATGTGGCATTTTTGGACTATAGCACTAATTATGAATCTTGAGGCCCTTGACATGGTTATGGGAGGAATCATGGTGATTGGACCCTAAAGTAATATTTTTGGAATACATGGTTATGAAAGCACCTCTAACCACCACACAA